>MJUT01014931.1:257629-315273 GCA_002080005.1 Gigantidas platifrons | reverse complement strand
ATGTCCAAACAAATGTTCCAAATTCCAATGGCAATACAAATGAAAATGTATATCAAACTAAAGCCCAGTCGGGTAGATTTCAGAACGTTTCATTTGAGGACATTGATTCATTCGTTAGTTCGAATTCTGTTACAAATGAAATACACACGACTCGGACAATAATAACACATCGTGCCTGGTTCAGATAAATCGGACTGACATTAGTCGCAATTGCAATGAATTTTTCCACAACAACTTTACAAATCCGCCCATATTCAAATAAAATTCAGAAACTCGTCCTTCATTTAAATTTCCAATTTTTTTCATCGAAGCGACAACACTTGAATGTGCGGCCATATTGATTACACACTATCATTGCTCGTAGATTCATACGCGTGGAATGAAATATACAAATTAAATAAAATAATATAAAAGACATTTTGGAAGTCTATATAATAAACAGTATAACTAATCATAGATTTTGAATATCAAAATAAGACCACTCGTGACCGAATACGCATTAAGGATTAAACTCGTGGACGGAACAAGTTCCGCCCACTCGTTTAAATCCTTATGCGTACTTCGGTCTCTCGATGGTCTTATTTTGATATTCAAAATCTACGATTAGTTATACTATATATCATAACAATTTTAAATTGAAACTTTTAAACTTTCTCTTAAACTTTTCCCCTATTAGAGTGAAATTGTGTTTTATGTCGTTTTTGTATATAAAATTCATAGAGTAGACCAAATGCAACACTATCATTTTTCTAGAGTAGACCAAGTGGGAATAGACCAAATGGGAATAGACCAAGTGGGAATGAACGTCTATCAATAGGGTCCAATACTGATCTAAGATCTAATGTCAAACACATGACCAACATAGATAATGCTAAGGAGACTTTAAATGGCTGTGTGTGGCCTTTTGACAATGTTTGATACAAGATTTTGATTCAATACATAATTTTTTTTAAACATTTTGTTATTCCTTCCAAACATCTATCTACACTTCCTGCCATTAGTTGTTTGCAACACCAGTTCCCAGTTGAATACCTGTTTAAGATGATCAATTAACCTGACAATCATATTATTCCAACCGACAGAGTAAACACCAAATTTCTATGCTAAATGACTGAGCGAATCAGAAGAGCATTTATCATTTGTTAAATATTTTAAATTCTTGAGGAGGACATTTTTACCTACAATTTAAACACAATTATCAGTGACCTGATTAAATAGATCAATATTAACCATAGGATTAAAGACATCAAAACAGAAATTGACAATAAACAGCACGTAAATTTCAGGTCTTTAGGTGGTAGTGTCAACTTGATCGCCCTCCAGGAGACACTTAACAAACACTCCAGTGCAATAATCACTCCAGTCAAAATTGTTGGTAAATAAAAATACTTATATTTACATGTTCTTGGGGATAAAATAAAGTTAATTGTGTATACTGTTGGTTTAACTAAAGATCACATTAGTCTACAACTTATAATAGCAAAAATGTCTCAAAACTGACTTCAATATAGAAAATTTTGAAATTGACCATTTTTGTGGAAAAGAACTTGATTACCGGTACAGAAAGCCTTTAATTATGATAAAAGTTTCCTTTTTTAGGACAAGGATATATACCGGTACATGAATTTTTATTTTTCTTCTTTGAAAACCGAAGGCTATAAAAAGTTAGAAAAGAACAGGTTAGAAGTATTGTCTTCCTAAGGGATGGTAAAAGAAAAAAGTTGAGGACATTTTTTTTTTAATTATCAGAAAAACAGATCTAAAATCATAATATACGAAAATATTCAATTTCATCTTAAATTTGACAAAATAAGGTAACCAATTTCCCTTAACAAGAAATATAATTGCATCTTTCAGATATTTAATACTAAGATTTAATATTTATAATAGAAAAGTTGAAAAGAAAGCATAAAATTTTATCCTCTGAATTAGATTTAAACTGTACTGGAAAGGCCAACTTCGATTTGTAACTTTACATTAAGGATTGTATATAATAAATTGTGCAGTTCTATGGAATATTTTCCATCTTTTTTTATATGTTATTGTACCATATACAGATCCATTTGGTGCATTATGACAGACATGTATATATACAGTCTTTATATTATTTTGTTTTATCTCAAATTTATTCATTTTTTAAATTGGAAAAAAAATATATCTCATAATTATTTATTTTAAATTAAAAAAAAAAAATTCAAACTATATACAATGTATAATTAAATTGAAAAAAAAGACTTTATTTATTTTTTAAATTGAAAAAAACTACATCTCATATTGATTTATTTATTATATTGAAAAAAATACATCTCAAATTTATTTATTTTTTGAATTGAGAAAAATACATATTTCAGTACATAAAATATGTCTATATACAAATATGATGAATGATTACACAATATAAAAATAATAACATGCAATATTTCTGACATTATTTTGACAAATTACGGTGTAGTACAGATACAACACATAGACTATAGTCTGGACACTACACAAGTTCTGGATGAATTAGAAAACAGATTCTGTTCTTAACTAACCATTAAATTCAATCATGCCATGTTTTGCATCAATTTATATTACATTTTGCATTTTAATGTGCTGTCTTGGGAGTAAAATGGGATTTTAAGTTTATTCTTGCTAACAACTTGGGGATTGACAAATTGATTACCAGTAGAAAATTATGCCCTAACTCTCTTTTATAAATAAACCATAAATATCTTAGTATACAATGTAGAACAAAAGCTTGTTTACAATTTGTTTTGGATCAAAATGGACTTAATTTACATAATACGAAATATATATATATAATATATATACTTGTGCATGTACAGTATATTACAATCCTTTCTATTTTGAAATTTAGCAAATTAAACAATGGTTTCAGAGGAAAATTAATGTATGCCATTAATGGAGAAGTGAATTATAACCCCTCTGGAGCACATGGTGTCGTTCCCAAGATTAGAGAGAGTTCAAATTGTTATAGTTTCTCTTCTGTTGTTTTTGTATACAAATTGTCCCTATACTCAAATATGCCTTTGAACTTAGTTACTCTGTGGCTTTTTTTTTGTCCACAAGGATTAGCCCAGCTTTTGGACAAGCAAAGCTACATTTATTAAAGGTAATTAGGTTCATTTCTTTCAAATTCATTCAACAGTGTCAAGGTTTCAATCCCATTTATTGCATGTGAAGGTGTAAAATGTAATGTCTTCATGATCTTGAATATAAATATATTTGTTTATCATTAAAGCTTGTTTGAAAATGTGACTTCAGAAAGTGATTTTCCCCTTTTTATTAGAAAGGGTGAATCTCTTTCCACTTATTAGTGCAGAAAATTACATATTTCAAAATCTAACCCCATTTAAACACAGTATAAGATACACAATTCCATTCATACCTATTATATATATATCACGTTTATTGTCAATAAAGCCCAATTTTTCATGATTTAACATATTTTATTGACATTAAATATTTTTTAAACACCTGAAAATAAAGTGAATGTTTGAATAATTTATTTCTAACACTATATAACAACGCATTCCAATTGTTATAATATATCATGGGATATAAAATTGTACCTGGATTAAAATTTAAAGATCTCTAGATAATTCTCTGATTACAATGATATGTAGACAGTAGCTTCTAATGACAGAGTATTATACAGATTGTATAACATTAATAGGCTTAAAATAATGGGTTTATATGTTGATAAACAATTCTGAATCAAATGTACATATTTAAGGGATACTTAAAGAATAATGGTCAACAACCAACTTTTTACTCCTAATCAGCTACGACCATTCCTTGACCTGGCTTTTGTAGTGTCCATGTTTAAGTTATCCAGGAATCATGGGTCAAAGAAGGTGAAAAAGAGTGAACTAAGGTTAGAGTTATGGTGTTTAATGCCACTTTCAACAATATTTCAGCTATATCGTGGCGGTCAGTTTTATTGGTGGAGAAAACAGGAGTACCCGGAGAAAACCAACGACCTGCCGTAAGTCACTGACAAACTTCACCTTAGCAGGATTCGAACTCACAATGTTCGTGGTGATACACACTGATTGTATAGGTAGTTGGATCATGACTATGACGGTTCCAACTAAGGTTCGGGCCTTGAACCCAACTAACATATGTCAGGTGTGAAAAAAAAAACAATTGCTGTAAAATAATATGAAATATTTACCTATAACTGCATGTACCCTGACTGTAAGTTGTGTTCTTAATATTAAAGCATTCTTTCTTCTACAAAAGATTAAATTATAGTTTAACATGTGTGTTATACATCTATCTTAGAGTACATGGAATATAATGTATCATTCCCTTAGAAAACTAGCTTACATGTAACTAATATTTCAACAGATATTACATGTATATGTATGTCTACTTGGAAAATGTCTAATTTGCAGGTTGCAGGTTGCGGTTTGCAGGTTGAAGTTTAAGTGCACATGATTGTGATTATATAATATACAATATAGGAATTGCATATTTGGGACTTTCCATTAACCAAAGTCAACCCCCCCCTCCCCCCCCAAGAAAAAAAAGATAAAAAGGGAAAAAAGAATACTTACCCTTTTCACTTGTTGTGGGTCTGCAAATTAATGTTGACATCTCAAGCACTTCTAGAATGTCTGGGTGTCATACATTAATCTTTTCAATTTCCCCCAAAAGCTTGACATGGGAACCATTATTATTTGATTTGTTTCTGGCACCAAATTTTGTACTTCATGGAAAGGCATAATACAATTTAAAGCAAATAGTTTCTTTATATTGGCATCAAAGATGTTGAAAGTCCACTGTTAGGAATTTAATTGTTTATACAACTGGATAATGACAGATTTATGTGTCCAGAAAACTAATCAGATTCTTACACTATAGGTCAACCTCCTCAGAACCTGTTTAACCTAGGTCAATTTGAAGTTTGTATTACTTTGACTTCACTAATATGACTTTCCAGAATAATTTTGCAATATATTGAAATTCTGATTATTGAATTTAAAGATTAAAGAACTGATTAACTGAGGAATGACAAAACTAACTACTGACAACTGATAAAATACCTATACACTACAGTGTTATATTAGAACTTATTTGTAAACTTAGAGGCAAAAACAAAAGATACCAAAAGAACTACAAAATCGACAATGAATGGTTAAATATTAATTCGAGAGTAAAAATGATATCCCCAATGCTATAATTGTTCCATGAATGTTCTTGTAAGATGTATATTTTAGATGTATACTATACAGAATTGTACAAAGTGAAATTGCCAAACTTTCATTTTATCAATGTTTAAGAATAATAAACTACTATTAATTTTAAAGTGTGCATGGCCACAGGTGACATTTTATATTTGTGACCTGCAACCTGCAACCCGCAACCTGCAAAATAGCACTTCCCGTCTACTTGATATCTTAAATCTCATTGAATTATTGTTTTCATACCCCAATACGTTGGTACATGTACATGTATCATGATTTCTTTTATGCTCAACAAATTATGGACTTGCTTTGTGAAAGTGATAGGTTTTTTGTGTATTACTATTACAGATAATAATATGTTGAATATTTTCTTTTACTACAGGTTATTTATATGCATATATCTTCTGATATTCTTCCTTGTTTGAAAAACTTTTAGTATGACATGGCACTTTGCTCTTTTGAAATGAGTTTTATGATTAGTTTTCAATGATCATGAACCTGTCTACATTATAACAATTCTAGTCATTCATTTTTCCCACGACATGGCATGATATTGTGTGTACAACCAAATAATGGAACTGAATTTTATTATTAATTTTTTTTTGCTGTTACATGACCTGCCGCTAACCAAATATACAAAATGTACATTATCTATGATTCCAAAATTATCTATATAGAGTTAAACCTTTCTTAAAGGGCACCTCTATATATATATAACAAATCACTCTCATTTCCCATTAATGAATAGTGGACATAATTTTAACCTGTATATAAAGGGCAACTGCTCACAAAGGCCACATTTTCAGGTTGCCTTTAGTGGCCTTTATATACAGGTTGCATTGTATTTTGTAATCTTTTTTGTTCTTTAACACTATGGAGGATTTTTTTAATACATGTAATAAGCACTCTTTGACAAGTTTAGGTTAGGGTCAACAATTCAAAAAATTCCTTGGTTGTCATAAGACTAATGGCAAATGTCTTATGTCTGTTTTTATGTTGTTCTTGACCTTGGCATTGAAACAGTTTCATTCAGTCAATAAATATAAGACATCCAATGGCATGTTAAAATAAATTATGTCCGGTTTTCACTAGTGTAGGACTAGTATGGTGGAGGGGGGAGGGGGTACATGAAATGTGCATTTCTGATACATGTACATGTAGTCTATAAGGTCAATGTACATGTATTGTAATGCTATCGAGCAAAAAGAAAAATACAGAATTTTGCTTTGACTGATGTTAAAATGCATAGGCAGACCCAGGACAGTGAGTATGGGGGCTCCACTTATTTAAATTTTTTGGCAAGTACTGACCCCTATGTCCCTTTTAGAGCCATAATAAATTGTGGCTGGCTCCATTTTTACGGATATTCTGGATCTGTCTCTGGAATGTTTCATTACTCCAGTCCACCAAGACATACAAATAGTTCAATTAATCAACTCACAAATATTGTTTTTGAAATTCTTATTTTTTGGAAATCCTTGTTAAATTTTAGGATTTTATGTTGATGGTTTTACTTCAAATTTGGAAAGAATTGTGTTGTCTGTCATAGTAAAATTAGATCATTAATACAAAATACTAGGACTTATGATTAAGATGAGACTGGATTTATCCCTTTGTTTGTACATCAAAAAGAGTTATGTTAGCCAAAAACTAAACAAAGCTCATTTTCTATGTACAGTCAGAAACTTCAAAGTCAAATGATTTGACTTTGAATACTTCATGTTGTATAAAAAACCAAGAAATAAAGATTTAATATATACATCCCAATTTAAAATCGTAAAATGATAACTTCCTCTAATTTTCTATAATTAGATGATGGTTTAATAAACGGAAAGAGGAAATACAGGTTGTATTTAGTAACTGTCTGATAAGATGAGATAAAGTTTACATGAATTTGTTGATAAAACCACATGCTGTGGAGGCTTTTAAAACATTCCATCACAAAATCTTTTCTTACATGCATAGTCTGATTACAAGTTGGAATAATGATTTTAAAACAAGTTAAATGTTTCAAAAACAAGGCCATCTATAAAAATATATGGATTTCTGTACCCCAACTAACATTTTAAAACAGCATCTACACAAAAAATTTAATCAGGAATTAAACAGATTTTTTTTCTGTTTTCACAAGATTTTGCATTAAAATAAGCTTTTTTACAGAGAAAACCAATGTGTATCAATATTTGTGGGCCAAGTTTTAACAAACCAGTATAATTTTAGGATGGCCAAAAATGTATCAATGATTTCCAGATTTTCTGTGTTATTACAGTTCCAATTATGATGATTTTTGGAAAATTCTATAGAATATGAACAATGTACGGTGTCTGTCACCAGGTGAAACAAGATGAACTGTGAGCTAATGCTCACTTATGATACACCTGCAAACAGGAAGTAGGAATGTGACGGGTCCAAAAATGCTTCCCACGATATGGGGTACCTATATGAAGCTTGTGACCAAATATCAGATTTCTGCCATTAATAGTTGCTGAGAAAAATGTGGCAAAAAATATCTTGGGACGGATGGAAAGACAGACAGATGGAAGGACGGACAGAAGTAAAACAGTATACCCCACCTCCGGTGGAGCGGGGGTATTAGAAGTACAATGTACAAAAAGTTTGTTTCACCTACATTTTTGTAAATTAGTTTCTCACATTTGTTTAATAAACTTCTTGCCAACAAAAATTTGCAAGAAATAATTAATTAATGATAGCTTTCTTAATTAGCAATTACAAACACATGTACTGCAATTTTCCAGTTTGGTTATCATACTTATGCACATGTGAAATTTAATGATTCTAATGAATAAAGATATTTTAATGTAGAATCAATACCAGCATTTAAAATAGTTAAACAGCCAATATTGTCCCATGTGCATTGCAAAACATGGAAATAGTTTATATACATATATAGCGAAGCCTGTCCAAACAGTGCCTATCACCACTAATGTTGTGAGTTCAAATCCTGCTCAGTTGAGGTTTACTAATTATGTGATAAAGTTTGTCAGTGACTTGTGGCAGGTTGGTGGTTTTCTCCAGTTTCCTCCACCAATAAAACAGCTTTTGTATTCATAATAGACAAGTGTTTGGTTTATACAGGTGAAATTAACAAGGGTTTCCTACATTGGGATTTTATTTAAAGTTTGGCTTAAATAGGATTTTGTTTCAGGGTTTTATTTAGACATGTTTCACTGTATTGAGTGACATGGATGAAATAGTTCATCATGACATGGTGGTGACATAAACCAGAGACTTGTTTGACCTTAGCTTGTACAATGTTTGATGTGAAATTAACTTAGTTTACCAAATATTGACAAATATGTGAGATACAGGTAAAACATACTTTTTGTACAAGAAAAAAGGTGAAACCATAAAAAACACACACATAATAATTCACACACTGAAAGAGAATTCTAATAACTACATTTTGTAAATAACAAAATATTAATAAAAAATACACTGTAAATTTGTATATATGGTGCAAACTCTTCACTCTTAAATTCAACCTTTGCCTCTTCTACAGTACATAATCATTCTTTTTTTTTTACTTTGTACCAATTTTAAGCATAGGTAAATTCACACCATTCCAAACACATTTTTAAAAGAACTAAGTTATCTGTCCTTTATTAAGAGTTACCTCCCATGGACAAATTATACCATACCTTTCATCACTTTGTTTTTTGCTACAATAAAACCACATTTATTTTTGTTGCTATAATTGAATCATTTTATATTGCTCCAATAAAGAACATAATTATTTGTATCCCAGTAACAGGTTTAACCTTCACATTTTTTGGCCTGTTCATGTTTAAATTAATGCCAGGACCTAGATGCCACAGTCAAACTGCTTCTGTCATCTTTTTTGATTTTTGGAATTTGAGATTACCAGATTGAGTTGTTACTGTTGATTATATTGTCAACCATTACTTTTTTTACTTTTTTTAAATTTTCAATTAATTAATTACAACATTATATTACACTGGCAGACACGTGCACACATTTATATGTACAAATGTAGCTCCTTAACAATAATTCTGTGTACGAATTAAGGAAAAAATTCAACTTAAGATTATCAACACATCAAACTTTAACGTAAGGTTAGCTGAGATATAATTTGGTTTAGATATATTGTTCCATCTTTCTTTCTTTTTAATATGTTACAACAGTAGTGACTAGTCTGCTAGGTCATCACATACTTAATTTCTAATATGAAATTTGCCTTTTCTATCAATTTCTGATGACAGGAAAAGTATTGGTCCTTCCTTTCCATCACATCCTTGTCTACCAGGCAAAATAATAATCTTTCGTTCAAACAATATTTCCCATTTACCTCGGTTGCATTTCTCCTATGTTCATGTATTAAGATGTCTACACTCCCCCTCCCACATTTTACACAATGAGTAACAATGTAGTTTCTCTTTATTTTAGATGTTCCCAGGTTCATTTCAGTTGTTTTTTTTACCTACAAGTTTGATTCTAGTATGTGTGATTAAAATATCAACTTATTGTTAATTATTAGTTAATAAAATACCTGTTTGTCTTAAATAAATTGAAAAACCATCCCTCAATCAAAATTTACTTGAGCTATACAAAACATGGTTTACATTATACTTATATGTATATATAACAAAAAAAAGCATGTTTAAATCTGAAATTGAAACATCTGGAGGTGAAGCAATTACTCTGTTGTATTGTGTAGTGGTATATAGGCATTGAGCCAAGACCTATATCTGAATCTCCAATCTAATTACAATTTTCTAAAGATTTTACATGATTACAAAGTTAAAAAACTTATCACTTTCCGTTTAGTAGCCATTGGTGTTAGAATCATACAATTTGTAGCAAATTAGCTATTTTTTCAAAGGATGTGAGAAAAACTTACTGATCTTGAAATCCTTCTAACTCTTCCACTTGTTCATCTATGTTGGTTTCAAGGTCCAAATAAGTTCCGTAATCTCCCTGAGTTCCATTGTGGTAACGGTAAATTTGTAAAGCACAGTCTTCAAGCTGAATGAAAAGGAAAAAGGTTTATGCACAATTCTAACATCATTTTTTTTCATTGTCTTCTCTTGTGAGTTTACTGATCATGAACTAACAATATTTCTGGTAGTGTTGGATTCAAGTTTAAATAATTCAACTACCAAGTCGATTATCAACTACTCCTTCGGCCATCCATAATATTCGCTTCCTATTTACTCAACCATATCCTGATTTTTTTAAGCTAGATTGCATGGCTCTCTCAAACAATCATAAAGCTGAACATATTGGTAAATGACATCATAAAATGCAGTCGTGTACAGTGAAGAGGTTTGGCGATACCCTGGGCAACTCCTTGATTGTACGAGTGAGTGAGCGATTGTTGTTGAACACCAGCTCAACAATATTTCAGCTATATCATGGCGAGAACAAGCTAATATTCAATATCTGATGATGAAGAGGTCCACTTTGTACTAGACCAACACGCTTAATAGGAAATTTTGTAGTGCTAGTTCACTAAAACAACAGTCCATAGGTACATGTAGACATGTTGCCCCACTCTGACACATTATCCTGATTCCGAGCCAACCAACTTCTTTGCTCTTTCTCCTTAATGCTGCATGCTTAGCAGAGAATCAACAAATACCAATTTTATAGTCCTCTGTGATTGAACCCACGATCTACCACACTCAAGATGAGCATGCTAACCATTACACCACTGAATGATGCAGTTTTTTATTGTATGCCCCCAAGACTCAAGTAATAGGCCTATCCAACTGAGAAATATGAGAAAGGAAGACATTTTAAATACATGTATGTAAAAACAGATGAAATATTTTTTTATTCAAATTAAATTAAAAATCAGCCAAATTAATCAAGTTTGATGCCCCAAATGATGAGGTCTCCTGTCAGAAAACACTTGAACTACTTCATATTTTACATAAAATGAAAGACAGTTAACAGTGATAATTTCAAAACACTTAATTTTAATTTCACTCTTTGGTAGTTAGGATGCCCCTTGAAATGGATGACCGGGGATGCCCCCTTCTGCACAACACTGAAAAATGACATATAATCACAGAAATTTTCTAATGAAGCATGAAAGTGACAACCACTTTCACTTATAAGGATGAAATAATGGTCTTGAAAGTGTAAACTATTTTCTGAAAGATAAATCTATTGGTAAAAATAATACAAGTATAGAAAACATAATGGGGACTGCAGAAGCTCTTTTTCATTTGTACCTCCTATTTATATGGGACGAAGTCCCAATTATGGTAGAAATAGCAATATTTTCCATATCGCTAATGACTTAAATACCTTGCACAGGAAATGACACCGGAAACCAATACATGATTAAATCTGCAGAAAATCAGATGCGCAGTAATCTGGAAAGGTGCAAGACGTTTCGTAACCTGGTCCTTTCGTACCTAGATCGGGACATTTCGTATCGGGGTAAAAATGTATAGTGAGACGTTTCGTACCTTCTTTTCAACTCATAGATTTGTAATAAACTCGTTAATTAAAATGTTGTATGTATAGTTGAAACTCTGAAACTACTTCCGGTTATGAATGTTAAAAAATGACTCAAAATCGCAGTGTGTTCTAGCCCATTAAACATATACCATGAGACTGACAATGTCATTAAACAGAGTTTCATTTCTTCCTCCTCCTGTCCTAAATAATATTTTCTATGAAATTGAGACGTCGAATACCGGATTATACAATACCGGACTGCGCAGGACCCCATTTTGGCGAAAAACCTTTAAAAACGAGGGAAAATTTGGGTTTGGGTCCCCAGAATTGCCCCCTATTTTAAGAAAGTCTGGATCTGCCCCCCCATCTACTTTGGAAAAAAATTATAGGTCCATATATCTGAGTTAATATTGTTTATAAATTAATATTGGACTTTGTCCCAAGTTAGGTAACACCTCATATTTTTACTAAATTCCATGTATCCCATATCTACAACTTTTGTTCAAATGTTTGAAATGAAACTGAAAGTGAACCTATGAACATAATAACATTTCATTAGCAGTTTTCAAACTAACATATGCTATAATTTAGTTTACTTATTTAAAAAGGAAGTATTGTGAGTATATGAAGACGATTCTGTTTCAAATGGAAACAGCTGATATATTCCGTATCATATGTAAACATTTATAATTGTGTTACCTGAAATCAAGTGCACGCGAATGTTTGACTCACACTTACTTTGTGGGGAGCACCGAGTAGTTTATGAACTCCTCCGATCTGATTTATTAAAGGAACAGTCCTGTGAAAAGTGAAAAAAGGCGGTCGAGTTGGTTCTGGAAAGTTTGTACTTGAAAATGGATCCGTATCGTCCAGATATTGCACTCGACACTCGAAGGTCGCCATGTTTGATCTTATTGATTCTTCCGAATGTCTGACCTCCGAACTCAAAGGGTGCTGTATTCCTGCGCCGTTAAAACGCATAGCGGTCTTTCTTTTTATAATCCAATCGTATAAATAAGAAAACAAATATCTCGCAAATCAAACACATCCGGTCTATCTCCTTTGAGGTATTTTCAATTAATGACCATTATCAAATGGTGTGTTTCTTAACGACTTGTTTTGATGATTCATTTTTACCTGTGGCGGAAGTTGGACAGGTGTGTGAGGCAGACGACGTATGTTACTGGCAATTAAAAATTACCAATGAATAATTAACGATCAAACAAATTATTGATTATTTCTTTATGAAAAATAAATATGTATTTTGCATATAAAAATGTATAACGAATGAAGCGGACCCTTAATGGTATAATACATACCCCGATAATGTCGACAGACCTTTTCATAAAATAAAACATTTCAGAAAAAAAGATTGTTAACATGGCCTAGGAAAAATGTAGAAAAGTTTTCTGAACTGCCAGATAATAAATACTATTACATTTAACCAGAGAGGCTAACATTGAGCCCGAATTGCTAACCTGAACAAATTAGAATGGGGGCATCCGAGGACCATTTCTGTCTACATTTGATTAGATTTTTCTATATTGGTCCAGTAAATATCAGAGAAGATGAAAATGTGAAAAGCTAACATGGACAGACGACGGATGCTGCATGATGGGAAAGGCTCCTCTTGATTTGAGTCAGATGAACTAAAAACTTATATAAAACTAGAGGAATATTTGATAAAAGACAACAGCTGTAAACAAAACATTCGCCTAATCAATTTCCTACTGAATGACCATTTTGTAGAAATTGAAACCGCGCCCGGCAGATACAAAAATATACCAAGCCGAACTTAGATTACACAAGGATTTATATAGGATAAATCCTTGGATTACATAAATACAAGTCGCAAAAAGATTTAAGATGAACACCATTTTAATCAATTTGAATGTATCTTTAAAAAATGAAGCTTTACAGCAGGCTTCTAAGAATTTTTATCCGATTTCAAAGATGATAATAATAATAAAGTATATTTTAAATCCTGATGATAATAATAATAATAATAAAAAAGTATATTTTAAATCCTGATATGATGATATCTAGTGTATGTAAAAATATTTATAAAAAAATAACTGAAATTGCGAAAATATTATCAATTTCTGCAAGGATTTATCCTTGATTTCTGTAACAAATTCTCACATCATTTATATTTTGTTATATATAGTGATAGTCTTAACTGTTTTAGTTTTAAGTAGTAACGTATTTTGCTTGACCCATATTAATGATAAAGATTACCGGTATAATACTGAAAATTAGACAAAAGTCGATTGGACTGTGGTTCGCCCTGTGTTAAAAAAAAATCGCGAAACAACACTCTGCTCCTTTTGACGTGTTGTCGAGGCTATCAATGTGGGAGTGCTTAAAAAACAGTATTTTTGCGATTATTCTTTCAGCATAATGGGGTCCACCACTGAGTTTAAAATACACAATGCCCAGGATCTTGATATGAGAATTACGATTAATTATGTTAATTGTGAAAAGAAAATTTAAACAGTGATGGTCAACAATTCCATCAACATCAACAAAACGAATAACTACTTCTCAGTCAAATCATTTAAAACGCACAAAAAAGACCATGGCACTGATGTGCCTGTGGAAACTTCGGTTCTGACATGGGACACGCATCATTAAATGTGACAGAGGAGTTGAACCAGATCAATGGGATCCATTTTACCATCATAATGAATTTTTCTTTAGAAAAATCTTCTTTTTGTGTGTGAAAATATACATTTGTCACTCATTGGACATTTTTAAAACCTCGATACATGAGCTTACATTTGTCTTGCATTTAATGTTTTTGGAATGGTGTATGTTTATAATTTATAATATACATCATTTTTAATGAGCTAGTTATTTTTGGCCATAGCCTGGGGGATTAACCAGCCCCCAATTACCGAATTAGAATTATTATTATTATTTTTAGATAAAAAAAATATGCTGAAAATTTCTGATTTTTTGTAAAAATGAGTGAAAAATGATATTCATGAGTTGTGTCGCTGTTTACTGTATCGGTTAAGGATACCAGAGTTATCTTACATTGAATATAATCTTGGAGTAACCTCCCTTAGTCCATAGTGAGAACGTCTGAAACGATGCATGTTACATAGTGATCTCCCAACAAGTCTGTATTTTGTATATTATCTACCAAAATATTGAGCATTGAAGAATATTGTATCTATAGAATAAATAATGAAAAAAATCTGACCTTTTTAACATCGACTCCCATATTCTCCAGCATTTCATTGGCTGATGGATATCCTTTAAAGTTGATATCACTGAATCCCTCGGTCACACCGGGCACTCGTATAACTTTGGAGGTAGGTTTTTCACACAGTCGAAGAATATCTGTTATTGTTACTGAACCTTTGTTCTTCTTTAGCGTATCCCACATTTGCTGTCCAGTCTCGGAAATTGTTCGTCTCATCCTGGCATCTGCCCCTCTGTTTGGTGGAGCATTGGCAATGGCGGCCTTCTTTGGAGTAATTGGTGAATCTATATCAATCAGCTTTTCTTCTGCGTTAGAATTACATTGACATAAGCAAAATCTTGAGGCTGAAAAACTGACTTCGACAAACCACTCGGAATTTTCATTGGTTTCATTCATCCTATTAATTTTTTTAACTTTCAAAGTTTACAAACAAATTTAACATTAAATATATTTTTGAATTCAAATGGTGTCAGCTCAAGTCAGTAATTTTCTATATAAACATTTAACAATCATTATATTGTAAAGAAATTCCACTAGGTAATAGCAATGCATGTCAAGAAGAAAAATGACCTTGGTTTAAGCAAATTTTATTGCCGAAGATTGGCTACTTTGCAGAATTTTTTTCTTGTTTATGTCAACATGTATCACACTGAAGACTCGAGAAATGTTACCAGTACGCTATGCGATAGATATAAATCGTAATCATTTAGCGCTGAAATACTATAGATTGTATAGAGAGAAATCTTTTGGTACGTATCCCCCCCCCTTTTTCTCTCGATCTTTGTCGTATTCTGATATAATGTTACATCAGAATAAAACAAGACAAAACATGAAGAAAAACTGCATAATTATATACATATATATAAAGCTATACAACACAAAGAAGCTTCCACTTATAAGTATATTACTTTCATCGTGGCTATTGATAAAGCTTGAAGTAACGCAGATACGAAGAAATTCATATTTTCTCATCATCTGTTTCGAGAATTGGAGATCACAAATTTAATAAATAGGGTAAACTGATCTATAATCGATATCTAGAAAAAATACAGTCTTTCTTTCCCTCTTCCTAATATTAAGTTTATTATGATCAAAATGGTAGTTATGTTTGTCATGTAAGAATACAATTTTAGCAGTTGTTTTGATTTTTACAATTCAATCCTGAAATTATTCACTATCAAAAGGGTTTATTAATATCATGTCTTGATTCTTATTGAACTCATTTAATAACTTTTCTTAAAAAATAATTTACAGTATAATTGCTTTGCTTATAGTGTACCTTATAGTAAAAATCTACTGTCAAATATCATGAGAAGACAAAACAAGATTTATTTATATAATTTACACATTTGTTCATGTGAAATAACTACAAGTTGTACAAGAATGTGATATGTAACCAGACGAAATTACAAGACTTTATGATACAATTTTTAAGCTGAATTTTTTTTTTAAATGAATTGTTTTTTCAAGCCATTTTGTAGTCAGTATTTGAACTATAATGACAGGTAAATATATTTACCAAATCATTTTGTAGTCAGTATCTGAACTATAATGACAGGTAAATATATTTACCAAATCATTTTGTAGTCAGTATTAGAACTATGATCATAGTTAAATGTATTTTTCTTCTTCCAAATTTTGAGTTTATTAGAGTTTATACTAATACAGTAAAAGAGAAGTCAGGATTTGAGCAGAATTTTACATAGTTAATCTGTTGAGTTTCACAATCGCCCCGTTTAAATTCGAGTTCTGAAACCACATGTAAAATGTAAATGGGATATAGGTACATTTGTTTTAAGGAAAACAGATGTTAAAAAAACCTTTTCTATTCATTATACTTCATTTCCCAAGAAAATTTTAAGATATTCATTTAATTTGGATGTATCAATGTCATGACAAAAGCCCACTAGGGCTTGTGTTGTACATGTTATTTTAACATGCCGACTATAAATAAAACTTATCTTATCTTATCTTATTTAACTCAATATTTTAGATATACAACTACAATAGCTTGGGGGGGGGGGGGTTGTGTCCCAGCCAAAAACCAGCAATTTTCATATGGAGCGACATGTGCCATGAAGTCATATCGAGCCAGTTCGGTTGTAAAACTTCAAACCTCAACGGTGGTATTCTAATTATATATTGTAAGATATACACCATAGGACCACAATGATCCTACCCACAACTGTAATATAATTATTTATTGTAAGATATACACCATAGGACCACAATGCTCCTATCCACAACTGTCATTTAATTGTTTTGATCAGTTTACCCTTTCATTTTAAAGGACTGTCACGGGAAGATGTGCAAATAATCAGGAAAATGTGCAATAATTGAGAGAACTATAGTGGTGTCACAGGCACTTGTTTCGGCCCAGTTAACGTATCTTTACTAATCACACGAATACGTGTGGATAGTAAAGATAGGTTGATCGAGACAAATGCCTGTGAGTGGTGTACCCACCTCTGGTGTTGTTTAGGATGCATGGGTGAAGTGGAAAATTCTCTATCACAGTAAAACACACATTCCAGTCATTTTCACACAAGACGCAGATCTAGATTTTTTTCTGCTGTTGTTATATTGCATTTATTTGTCGCATGTTTTTTTTCTATTTTAGAATTTATAAAATATATAGAAAAAAACATTAATATGTAAAAATTGTGAACATTTGAAGAAAAGAAAATACGCCAATTGCTTCAGCTCAATTTAAATCTAGACCCATGTCCTGAAATACATATATTTGTTTTCATAGTTTAGCATACAAACAAAAATTATGGTGTCTCTAACAGTTAGTTTTAACAAAGCGGTTATCACTATACTATTTTATTAATACTATTGATTCAGGAATTTGACTTTTTCGCCATTTTCACGTTTCTATACATTATACAAGTATACTAATTTAAGTGTAATAAGCCCATCGACTTTTATCGACTTGCACGTTAAGAATTTAGAGAGAGAAATAGTTATTTATTTTCTTGAAAGAGTTATCTCTCTTGTACTGTGAATATGACCATTTTAGACTGATGAGCTCTGTCCTCTGGCTCATCATTATCTACCCTAGAGATGTCGTTGCCGCTACGCTACAACACCTCTGTCAATGCTCATTTTACAAGATTTTTCTAAAATTTAGAAACAGTAAAAAAAAAATGAAAATAAATCACTAATTTCAAATCAATTCTCTCTTAAAAATGATTTGTGAACGTTTTTAATTTTTACCTCCGCAAAATAGTTCTCCAAGAAGTGTGTGTGGGGGGGGGGGTAATTTTTAAGAGAGAATTGATTTGAAATGAGTGATTTATTTTCATCTTTATTGATATTTACAATAATTAAAACAATTGTTAAGTACATTTTTTTACTGTTTCTAAATTTTACAAAAATCTTGTAAAATGAGCGTTGACAGAGGTGTTGTAGCGTAGCAGGAACGACAACTCTGGATAGATAATGCTGGCTCATACGCTACTCTCTTTATAACGCAGCCTAACAAGCGAAGTAACTCCAGATTCATTTAATTTAGATTTATATAATCCCTACCAGAGTTATCGTTCCTTACTCTCACTTCAACCTCTATCAATCAAACGTCTCAACTTTTACAAGATTCTTGTAAAACAAACACTAAATTCATTCAAACGAAATGTTCAGTGATGTAGTATCCAAAGCTCAAATATCAAACATTTGGCTATTTATCTTACACTATTACCACAGATTTCAATATTAATCATATTATTTTCATGCATTATTTCGTTATATTATTGTATAGTGGTAATCTAACTCATTCCATGGTAGGAACGAAAATCGAATAGCTAAGCTTCCGAGCAATGATAAATTTATTTACGTTCCAATTAATTTCGTTTTTTATTTCGTTATTACTATTATGCGAGAATATGAATAATCTGAGACAATGACAGAGGTTGATCAATCTCTTCCACAGATATGTTAGACAAATTTTGAACTTTAAAAAAAATCGCAAATTTGAGTCAGAACCTTATAAAATTTCCTATGGAATATTTATACTCGCTTAATAGATTGTAAGTTCCCGTAACAACAAAGACATTGGATATGAAAATTGAATATTTCTTGCTGGATTTTCCAACAATATGTTTTATCGGAGAACCCAATTTTTTTACCAATCAGTTGAATTAAGGCGACTTAAAGAAGAAACATGCGATTAAACTATATTTGTTCCAATTTTTTTTTATTTGTAAATTTGAACTGACAGTGACCGACAGCAAGTTGAATACATTAAAATGAGTAGTGTTGGTTAGGCAAAAAGACATGCATCAAATTACGGCTTTGTAATTAAAAAATAAAATAAAACCATGGGACCACAAAAGCGGAGTAGATACACCTATTTAACTCACAACACAGCTATACTACATAACAAAAAAGATAGATAAATTTGGAGGAAAGTTGACAAATAAAAGTTAGAAATAAAAACTATACTACGGCATGCCGGGAAATTCAGGAAATTTGCACAATATCAAAAGTGAAGCCGTCCTCAAGATATGATTTCCGGCGGGAATTATTTCAAACTATTATTAATAATAAGTTAAGATTTTGGATACATATTTTGGTGACGCCATCACTTCCCGTGTAAATGCAATATTTACCTAGGACTTGAGGAGATGGCTTTAGGGGGGTGGGGGTTTTTGGTACAGGTGTATCCATCAGATTTTGTGACCTCCTATTCAAGACTTCATCAATATTCTTACTGTCCATATAATAGCCGTCAGTTGATGCCGGCCTTGGTCCACGATGCCCAATACGACGGGACAAATCAGCTGGTGCTCCCTGAACTTCTTCTAGTACATGATCTATGTCTTGTCTCTGATTAATGTAACCACTTTTGTCTTTTCTGGGAGAATTTAACTGTTTTGGCGAGATACCGCCATTAACTACATCCGGAAGTGCTTGATTTTCATTCGAAAAGGCAGATGACGGCGAAACATTTTTGACGGTGCCATCATCTGTCATTACAGAATTAACAGATCGAAGTGATCCTTCATTACTTAAATGTGCAAGACTTTCATTAGACACGGCAAGACTATGAGGTCTGTCTCTTGCGGAAAATCGTTTACCCCTATCATCCAAAACATCCTCACGAGAGTTATGACGACTAGCTGACCTACTCGACGACCTATGATCATCTATCATACCTTCTCTAGAACTAGGTCTTGATGACTTCCTATCGTCCAGCATGTCCTCTCGGGAGTTTTGTCTGCTTTTTACACGTCTACCTGGGTTTCTGTTCGGCGAGCCTTCTCTATTAAAACCGAAATTTGAACTATCACTAGTATGTCCATCTCTTCTAGGTCGTCTATCATCAATAATATCCTCACGAGACCCTTCTCTGGAAAATGCATCGGAAGAGCTACCTGATTTTCGATTACCTTTTTTCGGCACACTATCTTGACGGCGATATCGGACTCCGTCCGGATCACCGTTTTCGAAATAGTTAGATTCTGATTTGTTGAGTGCAGATTTGCGGAAATCTTTATTCGGAAGTCTTGGATCTTTATCATCGTCAAAAACGTTGTCAAATGACTGTTCTCTACTTAGGTTACGTCTCGGACGTTGTCGCAGTCTATTCGGTGATGTGTCACGTGAATATGATGGAGAGTTCTCTCTAGTTGATCGTACAGAATCTGTGCGGTAATATCCTCCCGACGATCTCTGATCACGAGAGCGACCCCTGTCGGGAGAAACATCTCTACTTGTTGTCTTCTGATGAGGAGGAGGTGGAGGAGGGTAGTCGTGAGCAGAAAAATATTCTTCAGAATGATCACTAGGTGCCATTCCATCTAAACGCCTTCCTTTCATAGGCTTAGCGGTTAGTCGGTCTCCATAATAAGAGTCGGGTTCCGGGAGTTGCTGTTTCCATTCGTGAACCTTTGCTATACTGTCTCTTAAAGATATTGTTTCCGATGTAAGAGGTGCTTCTGGTGCATCAAGTATTTCCCTACTTCCGTGTCGTAAACGTCTAGGAGGTAGAGGCGGAGGTTGTTCTTCGGTTCCTACATTTTCATCTAATAATTCTCTACTATTTGTACGTCTACGCCTATTTGGATTTTCATCAAGCATATTTTCTCTAGAAGATGATCTATTATAATCTGGTCTTGATTCCCGATCAGACACTTGTGAAATTCTACTTGATCTTTTATCGGCAGCTGACATCGGTGTACTCGTTCGTGGATTTTGTCTATTACTTCTTTTGTCCTCTGTTTCAGAATCACCATAAACAGATTTTCTCCAGGATTTTTCACCTGGAATGTCATGCACACTTTCATTATCTCTGTAGGAAAATATTTTATTATTTTGATCAGGTGAGGTATAACTAGGAGAGGAAGGGTCTTTAAATTTATCACGAGATTTATAAAAAGAATCATTCGGACCATTAGCCCCACCTGAGTCATCCGTCATCGCCATTGCGGCTAGAGCAGCTTTATCTTTCATATCATCACTGTCATTTACGACACGCCTCCCACGTCTCCTAGGTGACACGTCGTTGGTTTGAACAGCAGCATCAGCCATTTCTCTAAATTCTTTATAAATATTTTCTCTTCGAATTTCTCGGGTTGTATTTCGAATTCTTTTGGTCCTAGCAATAGCTTTTCTGTCTCTTATTTTATTCTTTTTTTGTTCTCTTCTAGGTGGTTCGCCTTCGTGCATAGGGGATGTACCCCTTGATATTTTTAACCGTCCCTTAAAACCGTCTTTCTCGGCTTCCGGTGCACTGTCGTTTGTATCGCTTTCGTCTGAAGTTATTTGTTCCCTTCGTTTCGGTGGTGGAGGTTTTATATAGTCTGACGTAGAGTCCCTCCTTCGAGTATATGAATCATCCGGTTCCCGTTTTGGAGGATCAACGGACTGTTGTCGCTCGTAGCGACGTGATAATGGAGGTGAACTATCGTATGTTGAATATGGCGACGCACTCGTGTAATCGCCGTAACTAGACAATTTACTGCTTAATGGCGAACTTTCTCTACTGGGTCGATCGTAGCTACGGCCTGATCTCGATGATGCTCGATCCCAAGATGCTAAAGAACGATTACTACCACCGTAATCCGACAAATACCCTGTGCCTGTGCGATTTGCGTAAGGATCCGATCCGGCACTTCGTGAAGAATATTTATCCCAGCCGGGATTGTCTTTTGATTGAGAATTGCCTCTTGCACTATGTAGAGGTGTATACATTTCTTTACTCCCTCGGCTATCGCCTCCGGAAAATTTCTGCATCCGATCCCTCACCCCAACACCTCCAACGCTATATCCTGAATATCTATTACCAGGCGTATATGATTTTTCTCTTGGACCAGGAGTATATGCCTTATCTCTGGGAATGGCTCCTGGAGTATATGATTTATCTCTCGAATTCGAAGTATATGAACTTTCTCTTTGACTTGGAGTATATGGTTTTGGTGATCCGTATGAAGGACTTAAATAAGTGGTTGATTTTCCTGTTCCACCGTATTTTGAACCATAATTTGTTCCCACGTTATCATATAGCTGAAATGTATGAAAACATTATTAAGAGAAAAGAAAAATGTAAGTTTATTATAACTATACACAAATACAAAATCAAAGTAATGAAATTATGTTTGTGTGGTCCTTTTTAAATTCTTGCATGCTCATTATAGTGCAAATATGGTTTTGTATATACATTTTGTATTATAATTTTTTTTACATCTTTTTTACAAGTATAACAGCTCATATAAGCACTGTCCCTTGGTGACTTTTGCATATGCGCGACTCAATGTTGCACATGTGCATCAGTCACGAGGAGAACTGTTGTACTGGTACTTTTATCATTATTATGCTAATTATGCTAAATCTGAACTCGAACCATCTTGTGGGAACTAAAGATATAACATGTTATTATTATTATTATTTAATACACCACAATAATGTTCCTCGAATACCACAGTCATTGACGTGCATACATAATGTACATGTATAGTAATATAATAACTATACGTGTATATCTAGGACTATTTTCCAGGTCACTGTTGACTATTATTTTATAAATGTAGCATTTCTTTAGCATTAACTGCTATTTGACTTTATTGTTCATGTTGTTGTCTGTCATGTGCATTATTATGTATGTTAATTCATTCAATGTATTATAATGACTCTGCCCATAATGGGACCATGATTGGTAAATAAAACATCTTATCTTATCTCTTATCCTACCGGTGGTCTAAAATGTGGAGCAAGCGACTAAAATGTACCCAGCTTACTCTTACTCGATCTTTCACAGTTTGTAGTTAAACAATCTATAAATCCGAACAATTTAAATTTTAAGCAGCTGGTGTCAGAGTGTAACAAAAGTAATACTTGACCGGTCACTGATAGTGATATATCAAATTTTATTTTTGTTTGTTTTTGTTTTGCTTTTGCTTTTGTTTTGTTTTTTCTTTGTTTTTTTGTTTTGTTTGTTTGCTTTTGTTTTGTTTTTTCTTTGTTTTTTTGTTTTGTTTGTTTGCTTTGGTTTTGCTTTTGTCTTTTTGCCAAATATACCCTACCCAGTCGGTATTTGTCTTCTGGTCAATTCTTGTGTCAGTAGTTTCAGCCATCCATACGAAACTTCTGTCTAATCTTTAAACTCTCTGACACAAATACATTTGGAAATCAACCATGAAAAATGTTATGACTTACTGTAGCCAACATTGCATTTAGACGGACATGACCATTTAGTAAGGATTTAGACAAACTCCGGATTGTTCCTACATGTATGTTTGATTTATTGGTGTTTATCGCCACTATCAGGATCTATAGGATCCTTTTTTTAAACTATATTGAGACTTTACCAAACTAATAGGGATAGAAAAGTGCGGACAGTTAGAACTACGACCTTCGGTAGGTGTCTAGAAACATGGACACTTAAGGTGGTTATGTCGTGGGCTACGAACTCAATCCAGTCGTGTCGTCCGACAGTCATTGGTACAACAGTCATAGGTACGCCATTTAGTTTAAAAAATCAAATCGTTTTGTGTTGGTAAAAACATAGTTTTGACACCTGACTGCCATCTACCCGAAATAGCATTACTTTGAGGATCTAAGCGTTGGATCAATACCGTGTGTGATTAAATTGGGTTGCTTTTTTTATTCACTTAGAACCAGCAGTCAGATTATGAAGGTATTCAGTGACTTGTGTTTATACCCTGCAGTCTTCCATCGGATCAAAAAAAATACACATTAAATTGATTTTGGTTGTATCTTCCTGACTACTGAAATGTTCATGAGAAAATATATATACATGTACATGTTGTATATATAATGTATATTTGGAGAATTACCAAACAAAACCTGTGTAACATCTGTTTTTAATTAAACTATAATTGTTTAATCGTTGGTTGTTCTAGCTTAGCATACACCCCGTTTTGTACCTCATGTGCTTCACGTGCATTAGACATTCGGAATTAATCAGCTGTTATCTGTATAAAGGGTTGATGGCAGTACATCACCCCAGATAATATTGAAGCCGATTGATTCACCAACTGTTTTTCTCATAAATAATCCTTATTTATTTTCTGCAGCCAATATAATATTTTGGGATACTTTTAAATATCAAATTAAATTCAAATATCAAAAGAAGAGAAGACAAAAAACCAGCTTGATTTAGCAATACACAATGTGCTGCAATAAAAAGCGCTAGACTAGCTGACAGCGGATTTGCTACAAGTCCCTTTCATGATTATAACCCCTTAAAAATTGTCCTGGATTTAGAATTGCAACATAGGGTGATTCTAGAAAACAATGTGAAAAAGCATTGGATATAAAAGACCACGAAATATGACCAGGTATTGGCTTGGGACAGGCACACAAATGTGGTGGTGTTAAATAACCATATATCAAATTCTCTGATAAATTATAAATTTTAACTTGTTTTCTAATCCATGTTATTGTTTTTGTAATTGTAATTCTGTGTATGTACTTTAAAAAATCAAATAATGTTTTATGTTCGATAGAGTATTGGGTCGACCATTTAACTTTGTCTAGTAAACGAACGGGGTCAGAATTTCGTGCATAGTTAAATTCGTTTTAATTTGTAACATGTCCGGTAAAAAGTATTGGCAGTGATAGAGAAAAGAAAACATCCACATAAAAAGTAAAATATCCATTGTCATTTGAGATATGAACATTTCGTAATAATGGTCAACTAGATTGTGATGATCACCATAGGATTCTAAAGCATATTCTTCTTCTGTTATCAGTATATTATGACTATTTTCCATTCTCAATTGTTACATTTTCAAGTTTTAAGGCTCGCGCTAAACATTGAGCTTTAAAATTTGAAAATTTAACTATCTCTAGTGGAGAAATATCGTAAACCACTGATGGAAGAAGAATTTAAACAACGAACATGTAACTATAAACAGCAAAGACGTACCGGGGTATAATGTGTCTGCAGTGAGACTTGTGATTGCATCCGCATGTCAATAAAATAAGTAGGATTGTTTATATTTTGTAGTGTGTGTACTTGCCTCAGGTTCCTCTATGTAAATGAATTGTATCTAATGAGGAAATACACATTAAACTGAAGATAAAACGAAGAAGTTTATCATGACATCATCTTGATCGTAATTGATGAACATTTCAATGACGTAATGTTGCGTTGGTGTTAAACTTGGCACAAGGATGATCTTATTCACAGGTTGTTGTTTGTAAAACAGCATATATTGATTGCCCTTGACAATTTTCCAGAAATTATTACATTTTGTATTTTAACTTATAATTAACCTTTTGTTGATATATATCTTGTACTGTAGCATTTGTTTTTATGGTCGATGTCATTCGTCAACCATTCAATGACGTCATCGATGCATTTTGAAATAAGAAAATAACATTCCTTGTCATGATTAATTATTGTAATTAGGATACAAGTCGTTGTCCTAGCAACTGACATGAACTAGCTGAAGGAGAGAAAATCGTGATTGTTATGCTTTAGTTAGATGTTATACAAATTGTCTTCGAATATAATGTCAAAATTCCATGGTAACGTGTCATTTTTTATATAAAATAATAAAAAAGTGTATGCACATATTATGTAGCGATCAAACAAGAGTCATTTGCTAACATGAAAACCATATAAACACAAAGTTGTCTACTTTAATAAATACACGCATTCAGTACACGAGTAGACGGACGGGCGGACGGACGGACGGACACACAGTCATCCGATTGGCATTGACATTAACACTTCAAAATGTCTCTTGTCTCCCTTTAACCATGTGTATATTAAACACTGTTAAATTTATTTGAAAACTCTATACTGTTTATTTCGTTGTAAGAAAAGTTTGAAGATACCAAAGGGGGGTAATCAGAAGCCGAAAATCGAACGACAAACAACACAATGACCAAATAAAGAAAAAGGACAAACAGCGATCTACAAAACATTACACAGAAAACAAAAGACCGAGCAACACGAACCTCACTAAAACCGAGGTGTGAACTCAGGTGCTCCGGAAAGGGATAGCAGTTCCTGCTCCACATGTGACACCCGTCGTGTTACTGTTATACGTAAATTAACCCGTATAACATAAATAAAACACGAACCCCTACAAAACAAATGGGAGACGAATCGAACATTGTTTTTACGCAAAAATCGTAGCGGACATCACAATACGGAACTAAAAACGTGAGGACATATAATTTCACAACATGAACAACTCGAAGTCCTCTATAAAGGTGCGACAAAATACCATAATGACAAGGTGTTTGTTGAACGAATTACTCGATACAATGACCATTACATATTAAATGACCATATTTCATTGCGAGGGATTGGAAATAAATCATGATTTTTTTTCTCTGAAGCTGTCGTCAGTGCTCTAGATCATAAATAAACGTTAGAGAAAACCGAAGGGACAATCAAAAATGAATAACCTAGAGACATAGACAACCCGTAGTACACACAGAGACCCTTAATTGACTCATTATTGTCCCCCGACGCTCCGTCGAAGGGGACTATAGAAATGGGTGTCGTCCGTGTGCTTTTTGGTTTCCAGATGATAACTTGTGAATGAAAAGTCAGATTGAAGCTAGGTTTGGTATGTAAGTGTATCTTATGAATATCTAGGTCAAGTTCGATAATGACAATTTTTCGACTATTTTTACTAGAGTTGTGCCCCTTTTTATACCTCAAAATTGTTAAATATTTGGTTTCCAGATGATAACTTGGGAACAAATAGTCAGATTGAAACTAGGTCTGATATGTAAGTGTATCTCATGAATATCTAGGTCAAGTTCGATAGCGATCATTTTTCGACAAATCTTACCAGAGTTACATCCCTTTTTTTTACTTCAAAATGGTCCTTGGATGGTCCCCTTTCAGAATTATGAGTGATACAGGCTCCCTTGACCCTCTAGTTTACAGTAGTTTCCAAATTTAATCTTACGATGTAACCTTGGCGTCGGGGGACCAGTGGCCAACGGCCTTTTATTGAGATTAAATATGACGCAATTGTCTTTAAATTAAAAAAAAAAAAAAAAATGGAAGAGTCACAGAAACGTAACAACTTGGTGCAACAGGCATACATGTATGAACCTCTGACAAAACTCTATCCTCACCACGTTAACATTGATTGAATATCAATATTTTACATATGTATATTTACAGTACCTGACCTTTCATTAACTGTTTATATACCTTAATATATATACAATAATATAAAACAGATGCCAAGATAGTTTGTTAGCAATTACTGAAAGAAAATTAAGGATGAATATCATATTTTCTGCCTCCTTCCTTTAGTTTATTCAAATCTTGTGGTATTGGATGGCACGCGCTTAAAAGCAGGTGCGGCGCCGGTTTTTAATTAAAGAGTTTTAACTGGAATTTTGATTTAAGAGTGTTTACTTGTACAGGGAAATTGCGTGAATGTTATGTCCAAACAAACTGCCTCTATTTTTTATCTCTTGGCAACAAAACTTATATTTTTCCTTTGATTAAGCGTATGCCAATACAACATATGATGAACATACTTCTAATGTAATTGCAAAGTAAACATCAATATGAACCACATGCACATACAGAAGGAGCATTTCAGGTTTTATCAAATTCTGTAATACACACCGACATTAAAAGTATTCACATAAGTATCAAGATACTTTTAAACAACGATAATTCCCTTAGAAGTACACTTGTCCATGTCTGAGGTCGCACGTTGTCTTTAAAATATGAGAGGTCGTCGATGAGAACGGGTCTATTTGCAAGCTGTGCGTTATTTTTTTTTTTCATATTATTTACGTCGGTCCTAAGTTACTTTCTAATTGTTTTGTGGACCACTTTCAATAAATGGTCTTTTCAAATGCAAAATTTCACAAATACATATTTCTGTAGCATGAAACGTTTACATGCATTTCCCTCTTTCGTAGTACAGGTATTGTTGGAATTGTTGACCATCACTGTTTAAACGTTCTTTTGCTTTCTTTTATAAATTATTTTTATTTAAGGAGGAGTTTCTCTCCCCATCTTTTGATGTCATACCTTGACCTGACCTAAAACTAGCAATTGTCAGTGAGGGACGGTTAAGAACGACATTTTACGGCAAAAGAGATGATTTCAATTTTCCCATTGTGAACTTTACATTTTATGTAGGAACATTCCAGCAGCACCTGGATAAGGAGTGTATATCTCTGAGTTGATCCGATATTCCAGAGCTTGTGGTTCCTATCAGGATTTCCTTGATAGAGGGGTGCTGCTGACAAGGAAGCTACAGAGCCAAGGGTTCCTAACATCATAGTGGTTTTACCACAGATACGTTCCGTTTGACGTAGTCACAGCCCTGCCCTTCTTTCCTCGTTCATGACTCATCACTGGATCATTAACATTAGTAATATTACGGGTAAGACAGGTGGAGCATGAACTACTGATCTTTTCGGAGAACATAGTTTCCCCCTGTTATTAGTTGAGTTCGTGTTGCTCAATGTTTGTGTGTAGTATTTTGAGGACCATTGTTTGTTTTATTGCCATGTTTCTTATAGTCAATGTATTGTCTGTCCTTCGATTTACAGCTTTTGGTTACTCATTCTGTATCGTCAGACTTTTCGGACAATTTCAAGTATTATATAAACAAGATTTAACATTAATAACATACTAAAAAAACAGATAATAGAGGAAGCTTAATTTTGTCAATTTTTGATAATTTCTCAAACGAATATATAAAATATTCCTTGTAAAAAAAGCGGCAAAATATTGTATTAGTTTTGGAAAGAAAATCTGAATTACAGAAATAGAGAATTACTTATCACCAGTTAAAGAAACGTATGGTACCATAAAAATAATCGGACAAAAGCTCTCAGCGTGTGCTTGGCTTTTATACTTCAAGATTTGGAAGGCTCGTCGACGATTGGATGATTAAAATATGACTCCTGACACGACCCCACAAGAGATATGTATTACCAAAAACAATTAAAAAAAATCCAACAAACATCTAATTTAAATTATATCGAATATTGTGAGAATTGAAATGGGAATATTTTCGACTACTCTGCTTTGACCAAGACTTGATAACAGTTCGTATTTTTTTAATTGACGAAAGCATTTCTATTTCAAAAGCTATTCAAAAATACCGAAAGAGTTTAGTGTGTCCGTTCACATCTCTCCCTATTAAAGTTCACCTATTACTTCCATTGTAATAAATAGAAATTAAGCTTATCTCATTGGTTCCTTCGTTTTCTATATGGCGCTAAACAAGATTTTTCTATTTGATAGTAATGCCCCTGGTTTTTCCTATTATATACATTTCCATTTGAAGACATATGTAGACAATCTCCACCTTTCTCTCACATTGTAGAGATTTATGTTTATATATCAAAACAACGGTCAACTCGACCTGGACAAACAAATCAAAGATAGTAAAAAGAGACAAAGTAGAATATATAATCAGCAAAAGTGTAACATATATGATAACACAGAAGTACATTTGACAGTTTTCCGAAACTCTCATAATTATATTTGTTGCAATATGTTTTCTAAAGTTTTGGCAGAACGGCTGTGTTCCTGTAAATGTGATATATATATAATAACGTTTACAAAATATTTATATAATCGCCTACTACTAACAAACATTCTTTTTGTGTGATTCCCTTTTCACTTATTCAATATGTTACATCTCTTTCAACATAAACATCGACATACTTTTGTTTTATTCTTTTTATTATATACTTAATTGCAATCTACTTCTTTTACTTAAAAATTAGCGTTCATTATTATGAACATATGTTTACGAATTATATTATATCTAAACAATATACAACCATTAAAAAATGAATCCACGGTGCCAAAACGAAACCCAAACTCACAAAGTTATTTTGGTTGAGTTCGGAGTTTAGTCTAAGAATACTTACAGATCCGTGACTGCGACTACTACTTAGACTTCCATATCCTCTGTCGAACGAAGGCTGAAATAACGAAAAATAATCCACTCAGAATCTAATAATAACACACAACTGTACAAATATTTTTATATTAACATATCATAATATATCACGGTACAATAAAACTAGATATTTGTATAATTTGAAAGGACAGAGAGGCATGAAACATTGGCATCATCGCAACAGATAGTCACGTGATATTTGTAAGATTTTCTTATGATGATTATAATGAACGTGTAAACAATGAAAGTAGATAGGAAACTCTACTGATATTTACATGTGGTTAATACCACTGTTTTCTCTGCCTGACATCAGACCTCATCTCTTTGAAGAGAATTAATCTCATTACGTCTAAGCTGAAACCACAGGTGAATCGTTCCGGTCCATATTTATTGGCGAATCTCTATGGGATCACTGGAATCTCTATTAATTACGTGCATCGAAATAGATTAAAAAAAAAAAAACAGAAATAAACATAAAATTCATGAAAACAAATCTACAAATAAATATCACGTGAATGCATTTTGTTGTTGCTTTTTTTAAATATTGTATGTAAATTCAATATGTTCTCGTTGGAGAAATGGGAGAAGGGAGGATAACTTACTACATTAGCCCCCCGGAATAGGTAGCGATTTGGAAAATATGATTTCAGATGAAATATATTTAAAACGTTATATTATTTACATAACTTGTTTGTTTGGTCGAAGGCGTATGAAATACCCGGCTGATTCCTCAGTATGGAACTGTTTGTGGAAACTGTAGACGAATTGTTGAAACCAAAACCAATTGGTTTTAATGTATATTGGAAATATGGGAATATGCATGTATCTTCTAGGATCATAGATATACATGTATATTTATTTCCGAAATTTGAAATATATGAATTAGGGGGGGGGGGCATCGAACATAGTTGCACACTCCTACCAATACAAGATGGAGGTTAACCCACCCCATGAGATTATGCCTTGGGGTAAGAGCAAGTTTAAAGATATACTTCAAATTATTTGTGTATTGGACCAAGCATTAACATATTTCTTGATATATAATAGATTCCTGCAGAGACAAACGTACATCTGGTTTTGTCCCTTCCTCTCCAATCATCACATTCCTCCTCCTCGATGAGATTAAGAGAACATTCAACTGCATGCAGTCTAATCATGTTTTTCGTCGATCAATAATTAACATTACAGGTGATTAGGGGGATTGACGGGTTATTTTGACTTTCTTTTGAACAACCAATTACATTTTCGTGAAACATCCTCGAACACTTCTAGTATAAATAAAACAGGAAATTGGTAAAAGATTTCCAAGGAATATGGGTAACTTTATTTTCTATCTTTGTGACTGACAGAAAATATGTTGTCTTACTTCGGGTTCGGAATCCATTTTGGGGCACCAATTAACATGCATCTATTATATATCTTCACACAACGAATACACCATTCTAGACAGTGTAAAATGATAAACCTTCACAACCCAACATCCTCGAAAATGTCCATGTTAATCAGATTTAGTTGAAGGGTAAACATTGAAGGTCACAAATGTCAAGAAATCGACTTATTCAATTCAACTCTAGTTGCGGAACCGTACCTCTGAACGCCCCCCCCCCTTTTTTTTAGTGTGAAAAAGACCATTAAGGGTCATGGTTCCGTTGCTAATAGACCCTTTGCACATTCCCCTTTTAATTATAAAATTATACATTTTAATACCTTTGTCAGGGCCCGAAGCAGAATAGGATTCATTGCAATATTTCTAGTACTTTGTAATAATATAAATTTAGAATGAAATAAAACACATATTTGTTTTAAATGTCTTTTTCGAAGGGTAACAATCTAATCTATCACCCTCTCAACTATATCTTATTTAATTTATTATACTGAATGTTTTCACTTTCTCGTTTGCAATGATGTTTTTTTTTCATTTTAATGTTTTTCATCAATTTCAAAACTTTCAAAAATTTCATAAGATTTCAAAATTTTCAAAAAGTTTTAAAAATTTCAAAGTTTTCATAAAAATTATAAATTTTAACATTTAAATAATAATATTGAAAAATGATAAAACATATAGACCTAAAAATATATATCTTTGAAATTGCTTCATTTTCAAGCAGACAATTGATTCTTAATTGAGGCTCTAAATGAGAGGGTGACAATAAAAAAATTGTTACCTGCTGAGCCATGTGCCAGAGCAGAATGTTACCCTCGTCTTATCCAATCAAATTACAGCTTACATACATGATATGATAAATACTTTTATAAATATGAATAATTATCTAAGAATTGTACCATAAATACTTTTATAAATATGAATAATTATCTAAGAATTGTATCATCTCTATTTCTATAATTAACATCAAACAATTATTTCTTAACTTTAATATAATAAGCCAGAAAATGTCATTTGAAATTTTGTAATGAATCTTATTCCGATTCGGAACGCCCCAAAGCGGGATACTGCTTTCGGATGTCCCGATACCGAATCCGGATGTATTTCACGTCGGACCATGACACCTTATCTATGCAAGTTATTTCCCTTAGAACTGATGGGCAAAATGATACCCGGTCTAGAAATAGCCATGTTAAGGACAACGAATATGGATATGATTTTCTTATAAATTGTAGATTTTGATAAAAAAATCTGAGGATAATTTGATAGCAAACAGAAAAATCACAAAGTTATTTTGTATGTTATTTTCATTCAACTTTGCATGAAACTTGACAGGAGTACCACCGTTTGTCAACCATGAAACTTGACAGGAGTACCACCGTTTGTCAACCTTAAAGAGAAATAGCTCATGCAAGACGTATAATTTCAGAATGAAAGTATGAAAGGTACAAACTTAAGATACAAGGGATGTAGAATTTATTATAATTGTTCGTACTATCAGCATAAATAGTGGTGATTGTATATTTGGCAACAATGGTCTGTTGTGCACACTATTTTCTCACCAGTCAGTCAGGGCGGAATTTATACCTGGTATTTTCTTAGAATGTTTTTAAGGAATTGTACACATATGGGACTACTGATCCAAGATACAAGATAGAAATGCACCACATATAGACGACAATTTCTCATATATTGGTTTTCAAATGGGTCCGAAACACCACAACACTTGGAACTCTGAATATGCTGCATCAGAGCCCATTTGGTAACATGCTAAACCTTTTTTGTTTATTTCGCTTTCTTCGTATAACATTGGAAATTTATGAAACAGATATAATGTATTAATTACTTCGAAAACACCTGACAGATCGGAGTGATACTGAGATTTGATGATGATAAGATCATAAAATTTGTGATTTTAGTGACAATATGAAATATAAGATAGACGCCGCCGTCGAACATAGTTTAATATTGTACCCTTTGGGAGATAATACAGTAAAAATACATGGAAAAAACGAAATAATATATCGATAAAACTAAATAATATTCGATAAAACAAAGTAATATTTTAATAAAAACGAAATATTATATCGAATAAACGAACTAGTATTTCAAATAAGCGAAATATTATGTCGATAAAACGAAACACGAATAACCGAAACACTATTTCCGTTACACGAACAATTATTCGAATAAACGAAATCTTACTTCCAACAAAGGAAATACATTGTAGTATAAATCATAAAGAAAAGCTTTGCAAGTCACCAAACGGGCCCCGTATTCTGCCGATAAAATCCTAACGCTTAAATCCTTTTTTTTTTTATTTCGTTATGCTAATTTATGTTAATATTCTGAATACGGAAATAAGATGTCATATCGTTCAAAACGTTTTAACGTATAGAACTGTAAAAATTCATGCAAGATATTCATTATTTTTTCCTTGTACATGTTGTATTTATATTTTATTTTATCTGGAGGTGGCATGGATTGGATGTATTCCCTTGAACCATATGGTGTATTGCTCAACTGTTGTATTTTCGTACAGAACTAATTTAGCTCCTTAGGAGAGGAAGAGGGTCTAAAAAAAGTCATATTTATTATCAATTATTGACTACATGTACCAACAGCTGAAAACTTCAGCATTAACTGGATGTTTTCAACGACGAAAATACATAATGAAGAATCGAGACAATAAAACATGAAATAAAGGATTTGCCTGTTATCCAATACATTTGATTCATTATCAATAAAATATTTGAAATGAAATGAAAGGATTCGCGAAACAGAAACAACGATCAAAGTGTTCTGACACACTATGTGTCTCATATACACCAGAAACAACGATCAAAGTGTTCTGACACACTATGTGTCTCATATACACCAGAAACAACGATCAAAGTGTTCTGACACACTATGTGTCTCATATACACCAGAAACAACGATCAAAGTGTTCTGACACACTATGTGTCTCATTGACACCAGAAACAACGATCAAAGTGTTCTGACACACTATGTGTTTCATATACACCAGAAACAACGATCACAGTGTTCTGACACACTATGTGTCTCATATACACCAGAAACAACGATCAAAGTGTCCTGACACACTATGTGTCTCATATACACCAGAAAATGCATGATTTGATGATTTTCACAGAATTATAATACATTGTATATATATATATATATATATAATTTGCAATTATTCACTGTATTGTAACCAATGGTAACAAATATACCAGACAATATTGTTGAGTATGTCCGTGTTTTGAAAATAATAGTTGAACATTGAATTTGATAAAGCATCAATAAAATATTTAAAATTTGCCAGAAAATTTCTACCTCGAACAGCGCTGTTTTATATACATTTGTACATCGATATTTTAGGCGTGTTAGGTGCTTATATTTTTACTGAACCTGAGAAAACACTACTTTTTGGTCAAAAGAAAGTTTGTCATGTAGCATTTCTCAGTTCTTTATCTCGTTAGTGTATTTAGACTGAGGAAATATGAAATATTTTGTAAAATATTAAAAAGAAAATTCACTTTTTAAATTTTGTTTAAACAATTTCTGTTGTTTAGTAAAATCATAGTAATTATATTTTCTTTTCATTTTTTATCAAAATATTGAAGAAAGACGTTGAGTACGTTAGATAAACAGTTCGTTGGTAAGTAAACAAAGTTGACCCACGATCACACCAACAGCCAAGGGTATTGCCAGGATAATGATTATTTTATCACATAGAAACATATTGGTCTTATCAAATACGTAATCTTATATATACGGTCCTTGATCTTATCACTGAAGTCTACATATAAACTCAGTTGTATTAATTTGCCATGGAAAACACATGTTTAAATTCAGCAAACATAGATAGAATGGACGTGTTATATTTAAACGATTTTATATGATTTACAAAAATTGCACGAAGACAAAAACTTGTCACCAACATATATTTTAATACCTGGTAACTGAAATTCCGCGAAAATGCTACTTACCGTTTATTAAAAAAAANAAAAAGGTTTTTGACGGTTGATGTACGGGACAAAAGAACCAGAAATTGCACATATGAAATTACATACATAAAAGAATTGAAATCCTACATATAAATTAATGAAGGTACAATAATAATAATATAAATACACAATCGGGCTACTCATTTAAATAAATGTGGATCTCGATTTTCGTTATATTTACCAGTATATTTTACATAATGTTAATTTTATAGAGAAAATCTTGATTGTGCATATTTAGAAAAAAAAATAACATATATAATTAATAAAGCTTGACATTTTATTATAGATTATCAAAGAAATACGCAATTTGAATTTTTGTTATGAATAGGTATTAGAAAGAAAAACACCGTCGGAACAGTTTCCAAAGTCTAATAGAGAAATCGTAGAAATATATAGGTCATATCGATACCCTTAACACACATATACATGAATTTTTAATTTTAATTTAATTTAATTTTATTAATGCACACAAGTAACCCATTTGGGTTTTAGCATTACAATTTACCTAATATGATCTAATATACATGTACAGACAAGACAAATAAAGCATACATGACTAGCTACATAAAAAAAACACAATTTAATGACTTTTTCAAAATGGACACGCAATATCCCAATTGAATTATTTATTTTGCTTTTAAAAATGAAGAAATCATAGGCGCTTACCCTGTGCATTTATTTCTACCTACTGTTTTTCTTTTGTTGAACAAAAATGAAATCAAATTTTGAAAAATGATTCATGTCATAAGTGGAAACATAAATTATATATTTATATGTTTTATTTATTTCTAAAAATATGTTTTAAGATGTACCTCAATGTATATCTATTATAAGTATTCGAGATAAAAATGATGATGAATTGGAAGCACAGCATGATGTAATGCTCAAATTTCGATTGCTCTGAAATTCATTGTAAAAGTCTCTTAATTCAATCAAAGGTATATGCTATTTTTGCACATTTAAACCCCCATTGACGTAGTAACCATTTTACTAAACAAATGCGATTGATAAATATTACCAATATCTTCTCATAATTTTTAGAATGAAAATAATATTCAAGGACAGTGATTCATAAATAGAAGTAATAGTTCATATCATGTTGATGGATATATTTTACATGCAATTTTGAATAGATATACGTACAGTTACTTAAAAGAATCTACCATTAAAGATGATATTAATAAATTAGCTTTGCATTGGCATGGCTATAAATTGGACCATATTACACATAAAACATGCCATTTAAAAACAACCATTACGTTGTAACATCAGGAATAAAAAACAAACAGAATTAAGAAAAAAAAATTCAAAATAATTTGCTCCATGTAAATTTCAAGTTAATGGCATTTTAATTGGTTATCTCTCCTATTTTAAGGACATCTTTTGAAATTTATTTACGTATGCATTCATATTCATTATCCATACAAAATAAGTATAAAAACAGAAGCCTTATCCACAATAACGTACAACTTAATTCAAAATGATAAAGGTCTATTTTCATCCTTATCAAAAGACACCTAATGAATGAACCTTTAGTTGAAAGCAACATGGTTTGTTAGTGTTGGAGTTACACAGGGCTATCCACTAACGCATTACATAGTTGACCTTTAAAACAAATCTAATTTATCATCTTTATACCAAAATAGCTCAGAATGTGACATGAATCATAGAAAAACCATGCTAGTTAAGTAAACGGCTGAGAAAGATTGGTGCAGTGTTTCCAAAACGTGTGGCTACTATTGGATGGAGGGAAGCCTTCCAAGACACCAAATTAATTTCCCGTTTTCGGATGTGGGCGTAGGTGATACCTCGTTCCCGTGGTGTTGAATACCCCAACTTTTGTTACTGTTTATCTCTCTAAGTTATGCCTCCCATTATTACTCTTTAAAACAAATATCAGCTATCATAATATTTCAATTTACGATTACTTGTAAAGACAAAAAATACGATATCTTGCATTTGATCGACAAAAAAAAGAACAAAAACAAAAACAAACAAAAACAAAAAAATGGTATGGCATTTGTGTGATTTTTAAGAATTAATGAAGCATGACAAATTCCATCGAAAGACATTTCCCTGACAGGAAGTATCGTCCTAATGAATTGTAGAAAGGGTAGATAATTCTACATGGCCTAGTCCAAAACAAGTGATATTTGACATCAGGACACAAAGATGAACGCTATAAAGGCTGGTGCAAAATGTGAAATGATGTGCAGAAAAAAATATTTGTGATACCACAGTGTTATACTGTCCGTCACATTTGTGCATGGAATTATGGTTGCATGGTGACATATGCAAGTTTGATTCTGGATGGAAGAAATGGTAGCTCTGTTGTGATGAGGAGGAAGAGTATAGCATGCAGAAAGAAAATGAAGAGTGTAATGGAGTTATGTGTGTTGCGTGGTTTCAGGATCTTAAAACGGTGTTCCAGTAACGATGTGAACAATTGTGCAAAATAATAGTGAATTAGAGAGATAGTGACAACACCAATAAAAACATTACCGTTCGTTCTCGTCTCATTTTTGCGTTTCTTGCTTTTTAAAGAATCTGAAATTGAAGATTAAAATGTTTTAAAAATTAAGTTTGTTAACACATAATGTATCTCTCTTGTTATATATTATATATCTAAATATATATACAAATGTATCTGGTTATTAATAACAGCAGATAATTTATTACCAATGAAAAAAAATGATTCCAGCTTAAAAAACATTCATTTCAAAACAATATAATAATAAATATACCTTGTTACCATGGATACACAATCAAAAATATAAATGAAATAGACATATAATAAAAATGAACTATACAGAACAGAGACAAACGATTTTTAATGATTATTCATGGAGAATTACAGTTGAGTGCTGTAAAAATGGTAAGTACTACCAGTCAGAAATTAAAACTCATCAGAAATCCATACATACAGTCAAACCTGTATTAAGAGGTCACCGTTGTGACAAAGAAAAAGTGGTCTTTTAAGACAGGTGACCTCTTACAAGAGGTTCAATCCATATGAAACTTTCTATGACAGGACAAGAAAAATGTGACCTTTTAATACAAGTGACTGCTTAATAGAGGTGACTGCATGAGCAGGTTTGACTATATTATTTCCATAGAGAGGCTAGTAGGAGAAACCTCTCTTTCGTTACGAATGTCAGGGTAATTGATCATTCGTGTGATATCTCATTATTACAGTATCTTATGATTCATACAAGATCAAGGATGATGTTAATAACCATGTGTTCGCCAGGGTGTTCGGCAATATTCCAATCATATATTTACAGCTATTTTTATACTGAACACGTCATGGAAAAAGCAACATATGAATTTTGAACTTAAGGTATTACAGAGATTGGTCTTCAAATGATACAAAAATAATTATAGGATCAAGATCTCAAGATGATAATATCTTTTATATTATCATGGTCTTGCAGTATCTAAAATTTCAATGGAAATAATTCTTTATACAGTAAAACTTGTCTAAACTGAACCCTGAATAAAGCGGAGTCATCATGTGTTTAAACCGAACATTAAATGAAGTCAAAATGTAGATATTTTTTGTAAATTTAACCTGCATAAACCGAATACCTGTCTATTACGAACACACAAAGTTGCTCCCAAGAAATCAATCAATGATTCCAAATGCAAAATATCAAGACACAAGTCAAAACTGGAGTTCTTTGATACAAAAACAAAACAACAAAACAAACAAAAACAAAAAACAATGAACGACCTTGGACTTTTAATGACAAAATATAAGGACTATTTTCTCTAGTTCTGCAAAAGACATATCCTACTACCTGTAGTTATTATTGTCTATTTATACTAGTTCTGCAAAAGACATATCCTACTACCTGTAGTTATTATTGTCTATTTATACTAGTTCTGTAAAAGACATATCCTACTACCTGTAGTTATTATTGTATATTTATACTAGTTCTGCAAAAGACATATCCTACTACCTGTAGTTAGTATTGTCTATTTATACATATCTATGACAAAATATGATCTTGATATCCCGGCAGTGACAAAATATGATCTTAATATCACAACAATGACAAAATATTATATTGATATCCCAACAACCACAAAATATTATCTTGATATCCGAACGACAAAATATGATCTTGATATCCCGGCAGTGACAAAATATGATCTTAATATCACAACAATGACAAAATATTATATTGATATCCCAACAACCACAAAATATTATCTTGATATCCGAACGACAAAATATTATCTTGATATCCATTCGGTGACAAAATATTATCTTGATATCCATTCGGTGACAACAGTGACAAAATATGGTCTTGATATCCCCGCAATGATAAAATATGATCTTGGTATCCCGGAAATGATAAAATATTATCTAGATATCCCAACAATGATAAGATATTATCTTGATATCCCAATAATAACATAATATGGTCTTGATATCCCCGCAATGATAAAATATGATCTTGGTATCCCAACAATGACAAAATATGATATTGATATCCATTCGGTGACAAAATATGATCTTGGTATCACAGCAATGACAAAATATGATCTTGGTATCCCAACAATAACAAAATATGGTCTTGAAATCCCCGCAATGATAAAATATGATCTTGGTATCACAGCAATGATAAAATAGGATCTTAATATCCAAACAATGACAAAATATGATCTTGATATCACAGCAATGACAAAATCTGACCTTGATATCACAGCAATGACAAAATATGATCTTGATATCCCAACAACGACAAAATATGATCTTGATGTCACAACAATGACTAAATATGATCTTGATATCGATTCGGTGACAAAATATGATCTAGATATCACAATGACAAAATATCAATGATCTTGATATCCCAACAGTGATCTTGATATCCCAACAGTGACAAAATGTGATCTTGATATCCAAACAACGACAAAATATGATCTTGATGTCACAACAATGACAAAATATTATCTTGATATCACAACAATGACAAAATATGATCTTGATATCACAACAACGACAAAATATGATCTTGATATCACAACAATGACAAAATATGATCTTGATATCACAACAACGACAAAATATGATCTTGATATCACAACAATGACAAAATATTATCTTGATATCACAACAACGACAAAATATGATCTTGATATCACAACAATGACAAAATATGATCTTGATTTTACGGAGGAGACAAAAAGTATGATCTTGATCTCAAAATAAAATATTATAATAAAGGAGTCAAATTTTCAATGAGAAATAAAATAACATTTGATTATAATCTTGAACTTGCAAAGTTACTGGAAGCTATCCACATTGAGTTATCGTTCTTTTCACATTGATAGGAGAAGGTATTAAAAAATATTCATAAGATCATGTACATCTCTGCATGATAAGAGGAGTTATAGAGATTTAAGATGATAAAAACATATCTTATAACTTAAGTGTTACACGCACGTGGTTATATAAGAGTAAAGCAGATGCGCGTGCCAGGGAGAAAAAAAAGCGTTTAATATCGAAAGCTTATGAACAGTATTAGGTTGATAAAAGTTATTTTGGTATTTCCGCTGAGATAAAGCATTTTCTGTTATCATGTGTTATTTACAAAACTATGCGATAAATTAACACTCTATTATTTCATTATGTCGGGAGGCAATTGTACCTTTTTGTTTGCACCTTGTCTGCCTCATCCATTAAACACATTTGATATTTTTCATGTATACAAATATAATAACATTGATGCTGTCTTTATCAGGAATCCCCAACGGCGACTGGATAGATGGAACACAAGTCATTAGTTTTGTTTATGCAGCATACCGTTACGTTCTTTTATAGTATAACAAAAATCCAAAAATTAAATTGAACTTAATTTTAATGTCAACTCGATAAAGAACTTGAGAGTTTTCTATTGATGTTTAACGTCGACTTTAGCAATATTGCAGCTCTATCGTGTCGTTATTCGAAAGATAATTGAACAAGCCCTTGTATATGCGGTCATCACAAAACGACAAAGATATTATATAAGTTCATGTTATATTTAACACAAAATCAAATATCTCTCCCAACATACAATATTTTACTTCTTTTGAGAAACACCGCACCTTGCAATCCCATTTAATATGCGGAATTATTTGTGTATCCCTAATCTTCTTAACGAATTATTCTAAGTTAAATGGGGTAACAACTCCTTCAAAAGTATACCGGTGAAACTGTAGTAACGATTTTCCAATCTGCATAAGGTAGTAAGCAGACATGCAAAGTTGTTTTGTTTTGTTTTCATTTTTGTGCTTGTTTGTTTGTTTGTTTTTTGGTTTGTTTTGTTTTCTGTTTTGCTTTATTTTATTTCGTAACAGTGTGTGAATATTGATTGGTAACAAGCAAGCATGCCGCGTGATAGTTTTGAGGAATACCCGTGTGAATGTATGAGCAGTTGCGCGTACAATCGTTCGCACGACGGACTGACAGGACGAAAACAATATGTCTTCCCCAGAAGAGCATCTAGACGTAATTACAGTTTGACATTACGACTGATGAATGACTAGAAAAACAATACAAAGAAAATCATCTGATGTATATTGCGAGGTAGAACTTTTCTCACAGTCTTAATGCCCAGTGCGTTCATATTTTACATGTATAAGGACTTAGCGGAATGTCACATTTGATAACGAGGTAACAGTGACCTTTACTTTGACCACACGGTCAATTAATTGATTTTTATCATACAACATTCATATTTTGTATGCATAGGTGTAAGGACATGACAGAGTGACATTGACCTTCAAATGACACCAAGGACAAATAATTTGTTTGTTTCAACTTTATCCCCGGGAAGTTTTGAGGTCCAGTGCCTTCATATGTTGTATGTATATGTCTTAGGACATGACAGAGTGTCGTTTATTAGAATGAGGTCACTGTGACTTTGAATCAAAGGTGAACTAATCTATTTTCTTCTTTTTACCATATAACTTTGTCTGAGGCAGCCTTTTTTTGTCTTAAGCCTTAAGTTAAGGTCAAATGCTTACATATGTTGTATGTATAATTATATTAGGCATTTCCGATTTAATAAAGAGGTCATTGTGACCTTGGATTTTGCATCAAAGTGATGTTATTGAATGAATTTCATTGCAAATACTTTTATCTGATCCGGTTTCATAGAGTAAACCTCCCCCAATAGTAGATTAATCCCCCCCCCCCCGAAAGATTTACTATAATGGGGAACGTTTACTATATAGAATTTATTCCGCATAGTAAACCTTACTACCTACTGTCAAGTTTTTCAAATTCTGCAAAAAGGCTCCGTACATTTTTTTAATGCAAAGCATGTGCTTTTTTACCTTTTAATCATAACCGGATATAATTAATGGTATATAACAATTAAAATTAACACGATTAAGGTGCTAAAATCCGAATCAATAGTAATTATCCGGATTAAGGGGGGAACGTTTACTATATAGAAAAATATCCGGGGGGACAATCGGCTTTGGATGGGGGAATGTTTGCTATATAGTAAATTTTCCCCCGGGGGAATATTTATTATATAGTAAAATATCCGGGGGAAGGTTTACTATATAGCAAATATTCCGAGGGGGGGGGGAATGTTTACTATATAGTAAACATTCCGGGGGAAGGTTTGCTATGCGGAAGGTTTACTATACGACACCGGAAATCACCCAGCAAAAAAATGAGACCAAAATCAATTATTTCGACTGAATATAGTATAGAGTACTTATTTTCCTCAGAAACTGCCATGCAATCAAGGTATGTTTAGAAACAATTCACCATGCAAGTTCTTAATAGGCCACGCATAAGCATGACGGAAGTTCGTATAAGACTTGTTAATTTGACATTTTGGACCGAATTTGTGACACTTTGAGAAAATTGAATAAAGGTGAATTTGAAGTAAATTTCCAAATCTTCTTTAAAAAACATTGTGATTGTCATATATTTATTTTATTTGGGCTTCAATCAAATAGTAAAATCTGCTATTTATTACTGAAAGTGACAAATTCCATTCGAAGGAATACAAAACGTGCGATCATCATACACTTATATATTTTGCTGATTTAACCTATGAACCTTCAATCAACATGGCTCCAACTCATGATTTTTCCAGATTTTATCTTTTTAAGTTACCAGTACCTTGCAGGTAATCAGGATTAAATCAAGATGTCTGCCATTAAGATAAAACATATGTCAGATCTGGATGATGAAAAACTTCATAAAATGCTAATTGTACGTTTCATTTTCTGCATCGGTACGTTTGAAATGTAAAATATATGGTGATTTAACCGTAAAATTGGTATTAAGTTCTATTTAATATAAAGGCTAACTAGCTGCGAGATCGCAGTTCTTATGGACCTTGTGCTATTTTACTGATTGGTGCGGACCATATGGTTCGCAAATATTAAAAAAACAAAAAACAAAAAACAAAACAAAAAACAAGGACATAAAGAGCTACGGTTCCGCAGCTAAATGGTTAACGTGCTCGAGTCGAGTGCGGTAAATCATGGGTTCGAACACCGGTCGGATCAAACCAAATTGGTATTGACGGTTGCTTCTGAGCCGCTAAGCACGCAGCATTAAGGAGTCAGAGCAAAGACTGGTGGGGTCGGAATCAGGGTAATGTGCTCCATTGGAACGACATGTCTACATACGGACTGTGCTTTCCGTGGACTACCACTATGAAACTCCAACTAATCGTTTGTTGGTGTGGTACAAAGCTGACATCATCATCATTTCATCGAATATGACTTGTTTTCGACATAATATTTAGCATAAACATTGCTCATTTGGTGTTAAAAAACGATCACTCACTCCATAGCCCCCTTCTCTGTTTAGAAACCAACATATAGGCAACACGATATACATGATCGATAGAGGATGTAAACATTCTTCAATTTTAATTACACGGCTCATATATGGACCCTCGTTGCCGCGATCGTATGGTAGTTTGATTTATATCAACACCATCAATAAAGATGGCTGACCAACATGATGATATAGAACTCGAAGATATACGGCTGTGAGTGGTTATCTCTAATTCCACAATTCGTTTGAAATTAAGCAACATATTCAGTGAGTTGGTTGCTCTCTTCTTTATCGAAAAATTGATCAGAAAATACTTCTGAACAGCTTAAGGTATCAAAGTGATCGCACAGATTGATACTTTTCTAAAGCTGAGAACAAACAAACTATACCGTGTCAGATACTGATAATACAAGTTGTTTACAATGTTTTAATGTTCCGTGTTCTCATGGTTCAATTTATGAAATATGAAACATCATATCTTTGTGAATTCTTCTGATATTCCGTATTATTTTAACTGGTTATTTTTGCGGGGTGCACATTTTACCGAATATGTTGGATAACTTTCAAAATTGAAGAAACCAACAGCAACTAATTGAAGATTTATTGCGAGGAGGATAATTTGCGACCATCGCAAAGAAAAGATGCCATTTTCGCAGATACAGGCATGTAACAATTCTGAAGACCAATAATTAAAATGCTAACTGAACCGGTATATTTAATTTACACAGGTATTTTCTACACTACAAATTTATTAGGAGATAAAGTGATAGAACACCAATCATTGTGCAGATATAACAAATCAAGAACTACTACCAATACCAGCATAAATACAAACACACACAACATACTCATCGTATTCACCTTACTTAGCATCTATTCATCGTCTCAGTCATGCTTAAAAGTACGTAGACGTGTTTAAAACAAATTCCTTTCGTCTAATGAACAAAATAAATAATAGAGTTATACCCTTTTTGACTACTCTTTGCTTAATTTTTAAATGGAAAAGCTGATACAATTATTGTCTCTCACTGAATGGACACCGCAAGGGATACTAAATAGTTGTATGGAACACGTAAACCGTTATATATACAGATTATAAACAAAATATACAGACATATAAGATGTCATATGAATTAGCGGGCATATAATAACTTGTCGAGTATCAAAGACATTGTATTTTTGAATATTTGTTTCGTGTATGGTAACCCGCCACATTTTCGTGCCTGTCCCAAACCAGGAACTGAATTTCTAACGTCATACGTTGTGTTTTTTATATGGTGTGTTCAGTGAGTTACGGTGAGAGGTGGTTGTTCGTTTTGTTGATATTGGTAGAATTGCTGACAATCAATGTTTAAACTTTCTTTTCATAGAAACAAACGAATCTGTAGATTTATATATCTCCAATTATTAGGTATTCAATGATGGTGGCAATATTCAATGTATTACATTGATAAATCGATTATTTACTTAGTCGTTATGGCGGCCATATTCAAATGTATTGATTGACATATACCATGCATCAATTTAAATTAGATTTAATTCGGGATTAAACAAATCATATAAAATACTTTACAGTAATAGACGCTCATTGATGGGGAAAATAAACCAATTAAACGATGCGCTTAGAACAGATAAAACTTGTTGGAAAAGTATGTACCATGTGTTTTTACTCAAGAACATGTAACACATGCCAACTGCACTGTAGGGGCTCGGTCACAGAATTGCATGATTTTTCAATACAGTTAGTAAGTAACCTAGGGGCTCCATGAAGGTTACCCTGTCAATCGTCTTTACATGAAATTATTTTTTTTTATCTTTCTAAGAAATATGTCATCTGAAAAAATATTACGCATCTGCAAATACCCGAACTAGAATTAAATGAAGTTTGGTGGTCTTGAGTCTCAGATAAATGAGTCTGTATAAAATTCTCCCTCGGCCATGTCTGTTAATTGGGTTGTTGGGTACATACATGCAGATGATTTGATAATTGACCATTACGCAGAATATTACACATTTTTATACTTACTCAGACAAATGGCTAATATCGTTTGTACTATTATTTTGGAATGTAATATTATCATTTTTGTAATAATTTGGTCCCTAAGAGGGTACACATGGTTTTCTCTAATAAATAAACATTTAATTATTGTGTCTCCCAACGATTGTTTTAAAACTCGGACGTTAAAGAAACGATTTTGTCTTTCAATTTCAATACAGTTGAACAATTCTGCTTTTTTACGTACGTACACCAACATAAACATTTCCACAACACATACCCAAAATACGCCTTTACACATACCCAAAATACGCCTTTACACATACCCAAAATACGCCTTTACACATACGCACATTATGTGTTGTGTTTATAAATAAACAAGTTCTACAGAAGAAATCACACAGTCTTAAAATCTTTTATTATTCCTATTTTTTTGTTTCGTTTTATAAAGTCAGCTGATCTTTGAAATTAAATCTGAAATTTTGATTGGCACATTAAGATTATATTTACCAACAAAGCGATAAAATAAAATAAAAAATATATACATTATCTGTAAAGATATATAAATTTGAAAGACTTACAGTTTTCTTTAAAAGATTCCTGGAATTGCTATATTTGTTCCGATACATAATATAAAAAATTGGTCCGCTGATAATAGAAAGTAAGTTTGAGAGAACACGTCTACATCGTCAGTATTATAGTCCGAACTATCTTCCAATGCATTTTCCGTGAGTCGTGTTTGACGCCCCAATCTGTTCTGTCTGGGTTTATTTATCCAGTATCATCATCACTCTTGTGCGTAGACAAGATAAAATTTCTTCTTCTTCAACATGAAAATATAGAATATTTTGATAAGAAATCCAAAATGTTACGCTGGAATCATAGAATTGAAATCACGTGGGTTGTTAATTTCACTACACTGTAGTTAGTTTCGACAGTTGTTACATTTCGAGTTCTGTCGGATTCTGAATACTCTGTCGGTTACATCATGAAGTTGGTCAACATATGATATTATTTAAATAAACAGATATATGTTTTCACGTCCAGGGATGGGGAAGGAACCATGATAATCCGATTTTCCTTGTAATTTTCACGATCTACCAGTGATTAGCACGTGATAATTATTATGAAGATAATTAGTCAACACATGTTTTGCTCACTAATACGTTTTATTCTCTCAATTTGTGATATAGATAGGTTTTATATGAGTAATGCTATATAGATATACAACAGAAATTAATTGAATTAATTATAGTGCATTAGAACCTAGATAGATATAATAGATCTAAAAAAATAATAATAATGAAGGAATTATATGGTTTGAACACCCTGAAACACAGCTCCTTTCTTAATTCCTGGGATCAAAATTAATGTACAGGGAAATAGATATTGCAGGTTGAAGAAACGTTTATTATACCGTGAGGTTTTACATGTTTTTCATTTGATAACAGAAACAATTTCTTCTTGGTGAAGGAAATCTGAGAACACGGAGAAAACCACTGACTTTTCTCAAGACACTGACACCCATTAAATACCCATATAGGGACAACAATATGGAGTTTTAATATCGACCTCATTTTTATTTTATTTGTCAATATCGTTTTTAAAAGAGATATTTTTGATTTTTGGAAACTTAGAAATATAATGTAAAGACCATTAACAACTTCAAACCAACATTATTACTGTTTTGGACAATTTTTACCATCCACAAACGTTTCAAAACTCAAAATTTAGAATTCTTTAATCTCGTTTCTACTTTTCAAAACACCAAATTCAACTTTTCAAAACTCAGAATTCAACTTTGTAAAACTCGGAATTCGTATTTTAAACCTGTAAATTTTAACGTTATAGATGGTTATTGAGAGGTGTTAAACGTGGGTATCAGTCGGGTCTAGACGAGAGATCAATCGATTTATCCACAGGTATGGCACGGGAAAGCCCAAAATGATGCACTTGAAAACGGGGAAGGTAGTAGTGTCTCATGAGCAGAATGCATAACATAACAAAATATAATAAATAGGTGAAGATTGCAATGTGACATGACTATTCAACAGATATCAAAGAATTCGTATTCGGGGTTGTTTGGAGATTATCCTGAAATATCGCAATCTACCAGTAATTTAAAATTAGATTTTTGTCATTTCTTTGTCGTTGGTATTATTTTATCTCATTGTTACACTCGTATTTAAGATAATTTGATATCGGACCATCTGATGATACACTCGTATATAAGATAATTTGATATCGGACCATCTGATGATACACTCGTATATAAGATAATTTGATATCGGACCATCTGATGATACACTCATATTCAAGATAGTTTAATATCGGGCCATCTGATGATACACTCATACGACGCTCTGTAGTTTGGGAATATGAAAAATTGGTGAAAGTGGCAATAATTAAATGCTCACTCAGTCAACTCAGATATTTATTGACGATCCGTGTTTATTACAGATGGTCAAGTTTATTACAGATGGTCAAGTTTATTACAGATGGTCAAGTGGTGGAAAGTAAAAACTCAACCAACACAGTGCTAACCGATGCTCCGTAGATTGGCGGATGGAAAAGCGGCGAAAAGTAATTTCTCAATCAACACAGATATTTACCGATGTTCCGTAGATTGGCGGATGGAAAAGCGGCGAAAAGTAATTTCTCAATCAACACAGATATTTACCGATGCTCCTAGTTTGGCGGATGGAAAAATTGGTCGGAAAGTGGTAGTAAGTAAATACCCAATCATCCCATATATTTACCGGTGCTCCGTAATTTGGCGGATGGACAAATTGGCGAAAGTGGCGGTAAGTTAATGCTCAATCAACCTATATATTTACCGATGCTCCGTGAGAATGGACAAATTGGCGAAAGTGGCGGTTAGTAAATACTCAATCAACCCTGATACATACCGACACGCTCTATAGTCTTGGCAAATGTAAACTTGGCGAAAATTGATGTAGAATATAACAATCAATCAACCATTCAAACAATCAATTTTATTCTACCAGTATATATTTGTTACAAAATGACTTTGAAATACAGAAGATAAAGCATAAAGGCGCTCAGTTAGCCAAATGAAAATCTGGGTATGTGTGTGGATAGTAAAGATATGTTTATAGAGATTAGAGTGTGTGACTTGATAACTGTTTCAGCAATATTTCTTATCTTTAAACGTAGGTAGTTGAATGTATTAGATAGATATACGATAATATTTATATGTTTACTTATCAGATATGTTATTTTTATGCTTCAAAAATGATAAACTGTAAATTTATTTTTAACATTTTGACCTTCTTGCAACATGGAATGGCAATTAAATCAGTTCAAACCTGCGTGCAACCGCCTGCACGGCCACTCCACAATAAGATTTATCGGCATAAACGATTAATGTCCATTAGCAGATATTCCATGCAAAGATCGAGAACAAGGTCAACGATATATTGTATATAAAATTAAACCTAAAGAAAGTAGGAGGAGACAATCGGGATATGACTGTTGACTGCTACTTGAATCGTGGATATTTGGGAATCAAAGACATTTAATTCAGCCTTTTGTAGCTGTTCAAATGCGCCTACTCTTTTATCAGAATTTACATTAGGGATCTCTAACATGAAAGGAGCGTGGCGTTCCCCACACACGGCACCCACATGTACAATGGCCCATGGTCAGACTTCCCGTGTAATAACCCATTCGATCAGCCACGGGTGATTCCACTACTCTCATTGGTGCCGCAACATCCGAGTGACTATAACCTGACAACCTCCTCATCAACAGACACCCCTGACAATAACCTGACAACCTCCTCATCAACAGACACCCCTGACAATAACCTGACAACCTCCTCATCAACAGACACCCCTGACAATAACCTGACAACCTCCTCATCAACAGACACCCCTGACTATAACCTGACAACCTCCTCATCAACAGACACCCCTGACTATAACCTGACAACCTCCTCATCAACAGACACCCCTATCTGTCACCTGGGGTGCTGGGCAGCTCTGTGAGTTTATAGAGGGGAATCCCCTATCCGTCACCTGGGGTGCTGGGCAGCTCTGTGAGTTTATAGAGGGGAATCCCCTATCTGTCACCTGGGGTGCTGGGCAGCTCTGTGAGTTTATAGAGGGGAATCCCCTATCCGTCACCTGGGGTGCTGGGCAGCTCTGTGAGTTTATAGAGGGGAATCGTACCCGGTACCTAGGGCATAAATCGATCAAATATAGCAAGTGGAATGAACTCTGTGGTAATAAAATATAAGACCTTCTGCTTGTGTAAACACAGCTATTATTTCTCAGATGCAATGTTAGTCATACAGTGTCACTGTTGGATATCCGTAGAAGAACTCGAAAAAGGCCACAATTTGGTTGACATACGGTGATTATTCAAATTTCCCTTTTTCTATATTTAAAGTCGGGAAGTTAAAATGTGGAGCATTATTTTGTTTAATATTCAGTATTAATATTTTCCAGTGGCAAACATGTTGTAGTATACGTCACTGTTAAACTACAAAGTATAGGCTTTAAACATGTTTATTTGTACTGCTGAATTATTGCAATGCAAGTCTGACAGAATCAAGAGAAGAAAAATAACAGATTACTTTTGGAAATTACGAGCTGAAAGGAGTCTTAAGATTATTTATGCATTAATTATTTTTTGTTTGATCGTATAATTTGCCACTAGAGGTATCTATAACAACACCCATTTTTCTCAATGACGATGTTTTTTGTTTTATTATACAGAGAAAACAAATCTAAATAAAAATACGTCAGTGCCTCCCACCAACTTCATATAAGCAGGGACAAATAATTATACAAGCAATTTCTTCAGACGCCAGTTTATAAATGTCAAAATGTCAATCAGACAGCTCTGCTTTTTGAAGTACTATTAAACCCAGTGTTAAACCAGTGGGTGGATTTGTGTGCTCCCGTTGAGCCTTATAAATGTATATAATCAAAGTACTAAAAAAAAGAGTTTTAATGCGAAATGGAAATTCAATTAAGGCAAAGTGGCAATTTGATCTGAAATAGTAAAATAAATAAAGTCATTCACAGTTTTGATCGTTGTTTTCGCAAATAATTATAGGTTTGCTTTTGATTAATATAATAAAAACGTAGATATCTAATTTATTGCGCACGACGTGTTTCTGTAATAACCTTCATCAGGTAACTTCAAAGTCAAAAGATTGGAAAACCAAATAATTTAAAGTTTTGGAAGCAGGAATACCAAAAGGGCATAAACAGATTAACAAAAATCAGCTATATTTAGATTATAATAAAATATTACTAAATAAATGTATTTACAATACAAAGTACAGGAGGCAAATCACGACGGATGTTCAAGCTGCAAAAATATTGAAGATGAATATCATTTCATTTTTTTCTGTAAAATTCAAGTAAATAAGATACTGTAGATTAAAATGGTTCTTTTCCAGAAAAATATGAGAAAGTTTACCCAGGTTTCTTAAAATTGTTATCATGCAATATATCACATTTTGGTCGTTGATTATTGCACGGCTCTCTGGGAGTAATAAAACTACAGTCCAGATTGAAAGGCATATGTCTACGATTTTGTTGACAAATTTTAACTGTCCATAAATGATTTGTTTAAGCTAATATTAAACAGTTATGCTGCAAAAGATACGATTGGTGTATTTTTTTTGACAAAAAAGACCCAAAACTATCGTTATCGGGATTATTGTCCAGGATGACAAAAATTCAAAGTGAAAGTAACAGCGCCACCTACAAAAAAAACCGAAGTTGAGAACTCTCGGGGTTTTAGCTTTGATGTAAGGAAAATACTGTTAAGATTCAAACACTTCATGATTGTCACGCTCGTTTAATGTTGTTTGAATCTTAACGTTTCGTTGCGTATTCGCCAATAATTCGGTGTTTAATCTTCATTTTATGAAGGTCAGTACGAAAAACGACAATAATTTTGGGTATGAAAAAATACGATGTTCGTAGACAATATACCTTTAAAGTGTGCAATATCTCGTATCTGCGTAAATCATTTCATAGTTCTTGGCTGTTGCTTACATTTTGGTATATAAACCATAAAAAGATCAAAGGAAAAGAATGCAGTCTTGTTACAACAACAACACTAAAAATTTATATACGTTTGAAAATTAGACCCAACAGTGTTAGAATTAGATTTTACAGGTGTAAGGACTGTGGTGTTTAACGTTAGAATTAGATTTTACAGGTGTAAGGACTGTGGTGTTTAACGCAACTGTCAACGGAATTTCAGTTACATCATAGCACTCAGTTTTATTGGTGGAGGAAACCAGAATACACGGAGAAAACCACGGACCTGTAGATGTTATTATTTTACAAATAGTCGATATTTTCATTCTAAAAATAACATTTCTTTTTATTGAAAAAAGACTTGTGTTGAAGACTAAGGTATACTAATGTCAGTTGCTACATTTTTATGTGATTTTCATTCGATTCTAAAGATTGCTATTTTGGCGGCTTTTATTCGCCTGCATTAATCGAGTTGACTGTTTCCATATTTGTTAATACAACCAGTATAATTATCAACCTAAAAGTCTTGTTAATCACAAAACATTATAGGAGTCTACATAATATTTGTTTGTTCAAGTCCTTAGAATATAATCCCCTATAGCTCCCTTTCCAAGTCCTTGATTACAGAATTTCAAACATATTAAGATTTTTGCGCATTAAGAAATATGATTTAATTTTTTTCATGAAAAGTGGGAGATGTGTTGTTTTGATTTAACCCTCTAGTGCCCAACCCCCCATCAATATGATATGTAGCATGTCTGCTACATCGGGAATCAAGATATGATGTATCAAATGTGCTACAAAACTAATTATATAGGAATACTGTTTAAAACAAAGCTAATTTAATTCAGCAACAAAGTGCATAACAGGAAACATGTAAAAAATGAAAAATAAAATATGTTAAGCTTCACAAATGTATACTAAATATTAGAATTGGTGCAGTTGGATTTCTAAACTGATGATTGTCTATTGACCAGTACTTTGTAAAATTTTGTTTACTGGTTTGTATTATTGCAACATATTGCATCTAAGTGTTATTTGACGGGCACATATATACATACAGTTCACATGAATATTTAATTAAATGCAGAAAGCAAAAAAGCCATTTCTGTCCTTGCTCAAACACAAGTGCATGTGACATCGAAAGCATTTTGAGACGGAACTGCCTACCCTTCCGGAGCACCTGAGTTCACCCCCGGTTTTGAGTGAGGTTCATGTTATTCAATCTTTAGTTTTATATGTATGTTTTGTAGGTCATTGTTTGTCCGTTTGTACTTTTTCTTTCGGCCATTGTGTTGTCTGTTCTTCTTAGATATACAGATTCAGATTACCCCTTTGTTATCTTCAAACTCTTCTCACATATGAAAATCCATTGTAACCAAATAATTAACATCTCTGTCTTTTCTCATCCCATATCGGATAATGGTTTGTTCCATCCTTTTTAACAATATCTACTGGTCTTTTCATGGGTCATCCTGTTGGTGGTTTTATTTCCACTAATCCATCTGCAATTTCACTTGCAAAAGCACATACATGTAGCTTCATTGGCTTTATCTGGAGCAATGCACAGTGCCATTTGTAATATGCAGGTTTTTTTTATTGTGTGTATTTTTATGTAAGCATTTGGTTGATATAACAAAGGGGAGGTTTGTGCGCCATTGAAACTGGTTTAATCCTATACTACCACTTCACTTTTGTGTGAAGTGGGTGTACCACGTCAGGTTGTCTCGACTTTATGTGTATACCTTTATGTCTGACTTGTTTTCTGTGTTTGGTGGGTGGGTAGATGTTATCTGCCTTTTTTTTAGTTTCTATTTTCTAAATTATCTCCCTTTGATATTTTCCTAATTACCAATGTAGCATATTTGATACACTCTACTTTAATTATCAATTCCTTGAATTCAGAAACAAATTCATCTGTTATATTATGATAAATTTAATATTTTATGCAAACTTTGTTTAAAAAACCATATTCTGAATCTGTTATTATCTGTATGATCAGATAATTTTATTTTCACATCAGTGATATTTTCACTATTCATATTTCATAGAGGTTGACATTTTTGAGAGAAAATGAGATAACTACAAAGTGACTATATTTTTATATCTAAAAATAACTTTGCAATGTAGCAGACGTTCAACGCTGGGAATAAACACAAAACAAACATTTTTTAACTGTTGGTAGCCCCAAGAAGTTCATGTAGCAAATATGCTACGCGGGGCACTAGAGGGTTAAAATGTGCTTCTCCTGGCACAAATATATTTGGAATTTTTATGATGCATTTTCTTAGCCTATGCTGTAGGATAAATAAAATAATTGTCTTCTGGGACAACTTGACAGCATTCTTTACAAAGTACATGAAATACTCTTACTTTTATAACCTTTACCTTTGTTAAAATATTAATTGAAAGCCAAGTTCTTTCTTTGACCTCAATGGTTCAACATGCTTGTAAACTAGGGTTTCTGCTTGTAGTAATGGAGGGACCATTTGATATCCATGAGAAGGGATGATGGGGACAAGGATGTCATTTCAGATCATTGATATTTTTATTTTTCTCAAAGTCTGGGGAGTGAATTTTTAATCTTTACTACATGGCGTCTTAGATTGTCAATGATTTTTCATGGCGTATTACAGCCCTTATCCCTGGCCTTTTCCCAAACAAAAAATCCTTCATTCCTTGTCTATCCATTCTCCTCCATAAAAATTGAATTGTGGCTCCCTAACATCTTTTTGAAAGATGTGCCGTTGATGGGTGGCGTCCTCTATAGGGGTAGCCCTTTTTGCATAAGGGAACAAAATTTTAACTTTTAAGGGGCTATGTTTTATTCTGAAAACAAATTTTCTGTCTCAACTTTTTATTACAAAAATTAATTTGACCTAAAAGATGCAACATATCAATAATCTGATCCTGTAGTTGTAATCAACAATTGTTTTGAAAATTTGGAAGAAAAATTACTGATTTTTCATGTCCAAAAAATAAATAATCTTATTTTAGTTTCGTGTGAAACACAGTCCTCTCCCAAATGTTAAATGGTATTTTTTTTTTCAACCAGGTATCGGCCAGATATGACTTTATTTCTATATGCAAGATATAGACTGTGTCTGCTGGATCTGTATGCTTCACAACAACACAGTGCAAAAAATTAGCAGGAAATATTGACAATATTTTCGACCTTAACAAAAATCCTCATAGTTCATACAACAAATATTATATAATTAAACATATCTGTACTTACCATTAGTTTGCCTTGTTAAAAACTTGAAATAAAATTATTAGAAATATCCTCATTTTTACGTATATATCAGACCATGTAAGTGATATATGAGTGTACTAAACAAACTGAAGGTGCTAAAAAACCAAATCTGGCTAATCATATTTATGGACTATCAATCACTTTAAACACTGTCCATGAAAAATGACTTAGGAACCGTATCTAAACAGTAAAATGTCGAAATTACTTCAGGTTAATGATTATGAAGATGATTAGGGGTAAATTTACGAATGACTTTAACAGAACTTGAGCTTCAGTAATTATAGTTCTGTTTTTTACATTAAAACAGAAGAAGAGAAGGAAATGTCATCGGTAAGGGATGTTACACTAATGTTTCCTGTTCTGATATATTTATACTATATCACATGTATAGAGCATGTCTAGATATCCCTCCACAGACTAGATAGAACCCGTGCAAAAAGTCTAAATTCCGCGATTCCTCAAGTCCCAAATCCGCGATGTCACAAGACCAAAATCTGCGATTTCGCAAGTCCCAAAGCTGCGATGCAACAAGTACCAAATCTGTGATAATATAGCAGTGCATATTTACATGAAAGTTTGATAAGGTTATATTTTAAATAATTTTCTACATTTCAATATTTTCCATTGATTAAGAAAGTCTTAATTAGTTTTGAACGATTAGATTTTACATTACGTAGTTCTAGACAAACAGATGGTGGTCAGTTAAATTTATTTGTTGTTTATCTCTCATTAGGGATGTCAGGCATTTGATGATAAATTTGTTCAGTCTGTTAAATGGTCTGCAGTAGTAATTAAAAAGGTCGAAAGCTTAAGTCAAGAGAAATTAAAATAAATGTTATGTCTTAATGTGTATTGGTCAGTTGAGAAAGTTCGTTCAATGTGTAAACATCTACATTTTCTATTTGAATATGTAACATTCTACAAATTGTATTTGGAAATAAACAATTAATAGTTAATTGGAGTGAATTATTAAATACACCTCAAATGTTCCCTCTTATAATATCTACAAGAATACAATACACTTTTGTGTGTGCAGAAATGGAAAGTTCATTTCCAGTTTTAGTGTGTTTCGTGTTGCTTCAAACTGATTAACTCAGATCTCTCACATACTCCTCTGTACTGATATGTCCCAGTGTACGAGATCTGAGAAAACTCCATTACGCATTACGGGCAGGCGAGTAACATTATGGCATGAATATATATAACCAGGGCATCCAAGAGAAATTATGCAAGGCGGAACAAACTGCTTTGTGGCCATGGGGACAGACTGAGACTTCTTTCAAAATTGAGGATTTGAGGTTCAATAAAACCACTGGTAAACTTTCATAAATGCTTTATTTCCTGTGCAGCAGAATGTCCAGATAACATATACTTTATACACAGCAGTGGCAAACATGACCAGTTAACGCAGCAAGGTGTTACTTGTTAAGTTGTCCCTTCAGAGATTCACAGGCACATTCTTTGCCCTCCGGACCCCGGGCCGATGTACCGGCTGAAGATCTCTCCCTCTCATAGGCCCTGTATATAACAATATGATTATGACCTTTTTCGGTCAATCGGATTGCTCGTAGAATACAAAACAGTTTAAATAGCACTTTCCTAGTCTCACAATCGCTATTTATATTAGATGGCACATAGGGAAACTCACGTGTAACCCGTAATTGGGTTTCCAGAGATCTTCCACGTCTCGACAAAGCAGTAAAAGGGACCAAGTGAAAGACTGGTTTAAATAAGAGATGTGTTGCTCAATCGTTGGTTTTCTGTGTAGTGTTTTGTAGATGATTGTTTGTCTTTTGTCTTTTAACCATTGTACTGTCTGTCCTTCTTTAGTTTTCTGTGTAGTGTTTTGTAGATGATTGTTTGTCTTTTGTCTTTTAACCATTGTACTGTCTGTCCTTCTTTAGTTTTCTGTGTAGTGTTTTGT
>MJUT01014931.1:221493-233818 GCA_002080005.1 Gigantidas platifrons | reverse complement strand
TGCCTTAAGTACAGGAGACCATAACTTAAATCTCAGGTAAGAATGACTGCCTTAAGTACAGGAGACCATAACTTAAATCTCAGGTAAGGTCAAACCTAAGACTATGTAATTGGTATTTGCTGCTGCTCCATTAAACATGCTGTATTAAAGAGTAAGAACAAAGACTGGTTCAGGAACATGATAATGTGTCCATGTCTACCTGTCGATAGTTGTTTCAGTGAGTTAGCACAAACATCCAACTATTTAGAAGCGTGGTGGTCTAGTACACAACAGACATCAACTTCCATCATCTCATTCAAAAGTAACTAATTCTCACCATGAAATAGCTGAAAACTTGCTGACTTGGTGCTAAACAACAATTATTTATTCACTATACATCTATCAAAGTGGCAGGTATATAAAAACTGAATATGGGGTTGTTGTGGTCATGATCATATGGTAGTTAGATTTACAACTACCTGTGTAATCAGTGCCTGTCACCACTAATGTTGTGAGTTTCAAATCCTGCTCATGTCGAGATGTAGTCGATATAACATTATATGATAAGGGTTGTCAGTGACTTGCGACAGGTCAGTGGTTTTCTCCGGGTACTCCTGTTTCCTCCACCAATAAAACTGACCACTATGATATAACTGAAATATTGTTGGAAGTGGCATTAAACACTATGAACCTAATCCTAACCATAAAAACTGAATTGGCATCATTTTCAGCAAGTTTTCTGCTTTTCAGTTTATAATGAAATAATTTAATTTGATTTGAATATTTTAATCTGATTGGCTAATCCACCTGGAGAAAATTTTGGTTATACTCAATAACCTGGGTTGGTATTGTGACGTTACCAACGTGTTCATCCGCTAACGACAAATTCAAATAGTCACATGAAATAATCATAATTAAAATCGAGGAATAATTAAATTTTGTTGTAAAAATTAAATTATTAGGAATATTTGAAATTTTTGAACAAGTTATACTTGCATAACCTGGTTTGGGTCAGTTTACACTTTTCATAAATGGCTTCACAGTTTATTAAGTGTAAACTGACCCAAACCAGGTTATATCGTATAACCTGTTCAACAATTTCAAATATTCCTTAAATAACTGGTAAAACTCCCAGCCAAAGAAAGGGTCAGGAAACTTAATACTTGAGGTGGGTAACCAGAGGTGAATCCACATCAGTCAGCGAATTTACCCACTCTGCCACCAAGGCATCCTATCTCCCACAAAAAAAGACTGATTGACTAAAGACATATGGAATGTCTCTGAATAGGAGAAAAATCTTCCAAAATGATTTGAGAGAATCTGCAGTTTTAGTGAGAAAACAAAATTTCAAAAGTTAATGCTGGTAAGATTTGAGGTGAAAATATAAATAGACCTTAGTAAACATCTGTATCTTGTAGAGATGTGTCTTATTATAGTACCAGTATATTAAATATAGAAATTTTGTATAGAAACAAGTTATTTCAATCTTTATAGTGTCATAAAAAAAAGAGAAGTGTCAAGGTTACAATATAAATGTGTAACTCAAATGTTAAAGAGTGAACATAAAATATAATTACACTGTTTTAAGGAAAAAAAAAAAATGAACATAAAAGATTTGCAATATTGAAGTGCATATCACATTTGCAAAAAAAAAATCAAACTTCTAGGAAGAAAAATCTTAAGAATTATCAAGTTGGAATTTTAACATGTGTAACATTTCAACTTATAATTTTTTAGTGTAAGCAGTTTTTGTTTATATTTAGATTTTGATATTTCAAAATACAGATTTCAAGTATTAAAGAAAAATGTTATTCTTATGCTATTAGACAAAAAAAAAGAATTTGAAATGGTCTTTTATTTCAAATATTTTGAGGACCATAGTTGTGTCTGATAAGTACATGTTATAATGTTGAACTTTGAACCCCTGGGATCAGAGCCAATTCACCTTTGCCCCGTCATCTTAATAAGGTTTAATCTCTATTTTGAAAGGACACTTCATATTGAAAACAATAACATTTCCATTGATGGTTCTTGAGAATACTATTAATCCATTTTTGACCCCTTTGCGGTCTCTGTAAAAATTTAGGCCTCCATACAACCTAGGGTCGTCATTTCTAAAAGCTTGAATATGCATATCACAATGATAATTCGTACTATATGTACTACTAGCTGCATTTGAATTACCTTGACTCCATACACCCTGGGACCTTACTTTGTGTAAATCTAGATCAACATATATTGATTATATCTCAATGATAATGTAAAACAATACGGTTGTTTCGAATCATGTCAATTCCGACCACGTTCTGTCTTTTTCGTGTCTTGACGTCTGAAATGCTTGGCAGACGACTTCCGGTGTTTACGCTATTACTGTGACAAAGTCAGCATATCATAGTTGTAGATGCGGTAGATTATAAGTAATTGTAATATGGAGATGCTAAGGAAACGGCTGAATAAATACTGGTGTTCGGTACCCCACTATCTGTCTGATATCAGAAATATATAAAGGCAGATCATTTTCCTTTCATGATCTGAAAGCAGCAAATAAAGAAAGAAAACAAATTTATTTTTACAGAAGTAATTGTCTCTGCATTGAAGTCTTTGATACAAATAAAATAATTTAATTGATATCTGTCTTTTACAGAAAATGTAAAGATTTTTTTAATTGAGGATTGAACGTTAAAACGGCACAAATCGATTGGAGTTTTTGTTGTGTACATTGACACCGGAAGTCCAATGCTGAACATTCCATCGAAATCACGTGATCTGGCGGACAAAAATAACAAAAAGGATTCGAAACAACCGTATTATTATAGCATTTCAATCGCTGGTTTTTGAAAATATTTTTTTTTAAAGATTTACTTAATGTTCCCCTATTAGTCCCTCCCCATGGATGGTTTATGGTTTTCAAATCTGAATTCTCCTCTTCCCAAGGATGGTCTCTACCAAGTTTGGTTTTATAGGGCTGAAGAATTTATGCAGAAGATTATAACAGGAAAATGTTAACGGTGACAAACCATGGATGACAAGTGATACCTAAAGCCCACATGACCGTTAACAAGGTCAGCCAAAAAATTGTTCTTTGAAACTACTTCTGGTATAAAAAAAAATTGTTGTAATTCCTGATAACACATTTTGGGTAGGGTCATTTAATTTATTTAACAACAAACCTAAAACAACAATTATGGATGGCCTGATACTGATACAAATAAAAATCCTTTGGCTCATTAATAACTATGAGATGATTGTTAATATTACACTATGTTTACAGTTTATATGATGATTTCTCCTGGAGAACATACAATTCTTACATATCTTTCTGCAATGCTGCCAAGATAATTGTGTCACACTGATTAAGGAATAGCTTGTGTGCCAAATTTCATTCAAATATCTTGAGCATAGTGCTGAGATTTTTAAGAGTGTCGTGATAATCGAAGCCAATCAAATATAAATGTGTATGTTAATTTAATTCCAGTTATTGTAAACATAATTTCAGGCAATTTTGAAAAAGAAACGTGTATTATAGGGTTAGAAGGGCCTTTTCTGCACATCCACCACCCATGCAATTAAAATAAAAATTCCAAACATTTCATAATCATATACCCGCCATCCATTGAACATGCTAGCATGATCATCATGCATTTCACAACTCCATTCATCTTTCCCAGTGTAACAATCCTAAATTGAGATTGTATTTTGATTTTTTTTTTTTTTATGATCAATTGGAGATGCTGAGATGTTAAAAATATTCACTCTTCATAAAAAGTTGGATTTACAACTACTTGTGTAAGCAGTGTCTATCATCACTTAAGTTGTGAGTTTGAACCTCGTTCATGACAAGGTATGGTTGATACAACATTATGTGACAAAAGTTTGTCTGTGACTTGTGACAGGTCGGTGGTTTTCTCCGGTTACTCCAGATTCCTTCACCAATAAAACTGACTGCCACGATATAACTATCATACGATCACGACTGCCACACCCCCCCCCCACCCCCCTATGAGCATTCGCCACAGGAAAACTAATGTTTAATATTAAAAGGTTCTAAAATGACTTGACATCAGTCAAGTGTGAGTATAACGTTCAGAAAAGAAAAGTTACTCATTTCAATCTGTAAATTCAGATTTGAAAATTGCTGCTTAAAGTTTTTTAACTTCTTGAGATAAATTTATAAATCTATTAATTTAAAGAATTGATATTATTTACATACAACTGTTACAAAATGAATATCAACCAATCGTTAATTATAAAGACATTCATATCATTACAAAATAAATATTGACCAATCGTTAATTAAAAGACATTCATATAAAATTATTACAAACTAAATATTGACCAATCGTTAATTAAAAAGACATTCATATCGGATTATTACAAAATAAATATTGAATAATCATTAATTACAAATACATTCCTATCAGATTATTTTTTGGGGTCTATTTATGATTATGACATCACAAGAAATGTATATTAGTATGTCAAACATCCCACAGGCAGAAAATGTAATAAAAATGGATTCGTTAAAAGAAAGCTGTAAACAACGGTACAACAACAGTGTATAATATTGTTTATGACTAGACAAAGAAAATTACACCAATTATACAATACATATTATTGTTTTTAGTAATAAGAGGTATTCTGAAGGTCTCAGGGAAGATAGTGTAACTAACTGAGTTTACCCTCATAAAATAAAGTATTATTATTATAATTATTATTATTCTGTTGTAGCAGTTTTAATCATTAGGAGTTACGTCTTTGTTCTGCGCAGCATGATTATTTTCTGACTAAAATGAAAACTGTCATAACAAGCTATGCCATCGCAAAGGTATGTGTCTTGTGTCCAGACCATGACCTCATGTGATATATATTTGACCTTTAACATTACCAATATCTATGATAAACAGGGTTAGTATATATGACAGACTAAAGTTTAATTTTATAATATAACTGCAATTCTACGGTAGCCCCCTCATTTCTTCTGCAATTAACCAAAATAAGTTCTTTTCTTGCATAAAAGAAGTAAAATAAGTCTTTTTTTGTAACATATTTTAGCTTAACATATCCCAGATAACTCATATGCTCTGCTTATTGAATAAATAAGACTTTTTTTTATTTGTGTATATTATATTTAATTAGCAAAATAAAAAAAAAAACATTGTAAGATAAAATAATACTGTCCTGAAAATAGGCTGAAATATATTTCTATTTGACTTTGTATATGCAATTGATATTTTGCTGAACCGATTTGTTTCTGATCAAATAAAATATATATTACAAAAAAAAACTCATATGCTCGGCTGTCTTAATAAAAATCGTTGCTCACTTGGTGTTAAACTTAGTGTTAAGTCTTCCCTGGAAGACAAGTGTCGCCTGCGAACTTTTTCGATATCAAAAATATTCTAAGTTCCGTCAAAAAGGAAGTGGACATGCGGCAGATTCGAAACTGTTCTTACACGATACAGTTCTCCATATTGATGCTCTGTGCCAAATATCAAGAAGCTGGCCTGTGTGGTTCCTGAGAAAAATGTGACAGAAATTATTTTGTAACAACGATGCAAGACGATGGATAATGATCCCTATATGTCACCTCTGTGAAACACAGGCGACACAACAACAATCAACACTCACTCAACCAAGTAGTAACATTTTTTGGATTATTTTTACTGTTACCTTTTTAGCTTCAGCCTGCTGTTTAACACCATATAATACTGCTCCTAAAAGTATCAAGGTACCAGTCACTAACAGAGTTATCTGGATTACCTCAACTACTAACTGTGGTATAAACAACATCCTCTTTAACTGGTTAGCATACTTATCATTGACTACAGCAGTCTGAAAAATATAAGTTTAACCGGTTAGCATACTTATCATTGACAACAGCAGTCTGAAAAATATAAGGTTAACTGGTTAGCATACTTATCATTGACAACAGCAGTCTGAAAAATATAATTTTAACTGGTTAGCATACTTATCATTAACTACAGCAGATGGCCATAATGGTTGTGATTGTATGGTAGTTGGATTTACAACTACCTAAGCAATCAGTGTGTATCACCACTAATGTTGTGAGTTTGAACCCTGTTCATGGTGAGGTGTACTCGATACAACATAATGTGATAAAATTTGTCAGTGACTTGTAACAGGTCGGTGATTTTCTCTGGGTTATAACTCCGGTTTCCTTCACCAATAAAACTGACCGCCACGATATAACTGAAATATTGTTGAAAGTGGCATTAAACACCATAAACCAAACCAACTACATCAGTCTGAATACTAGTAACATAGACAAGAAGAAATACAAAGAGTTTAACTTAAGTCCATAGGATATCTTTTTTCATACAGAAAAACGGCAGTTATGAAGATCGAGACAGACATCATCATTAGTATACCAGCGAGTCTGATAGGAAGAGCTGTGATACTAGTGATAATGTATGTAGAGATCTTTAAAACTGACATTATTGAATTTATTAGTAACTTCATAACACGTCCCACTGACCGTTTATTTTCAGTATGATACTGACAATATCACTCCATGAGATCAAAGGAAAAATACTGACAATATCCCTCCATGAGATCAAAGGAAAAATACTGACAATATCACTCCATGAGATCAAAGGAAAAATACTGACAATATCACTCCATGAGATCAAAGGAAAAATACTGACAATATCCCTCCATGAGATCGAAGGAAAAATACTGACAATATCACTCCATGAGATCAAAGGAAAAATACTGACAATATCCCTCCATGAGATCAAAGGAAAAATACTGACAATATCACTCCATGAGATCAAAGGAAAAATACTGACAATATCACTCCATGAGATCAAAGGGAAAATACTGACAATATCCCTCCATGAGATCGAAGGAAAAATACTGACAATATCACTACATGAGATCAAAGGAAAAATACTGACAATATCACTCCATGAGATCAAAGGAAAAATATTGACAATATCACTCCATGAGATCATAGGAAAAATATATAAAAATTGCTCTAAAATTGTTAAGAGCTAACAGCCTTTTGACTGTTAATAACTGACTACAGTACGGCTGTCAGTAGCAAAATTATTGTCTGTTTTTCAACTAAAACATTAACCAACTACTGTTGGACTGTCAACTATCAACTATCAACTATCTGACTGTCAATAACTTGTAACTCTGGTGACTGTTTGATTGTAGCTTGCAACAAACAAATATTTGTAAATGACAAATAACCCATTTTCTAACTGACATAAAAAGTTTTGAATTTTGAAATTTTAAAGTTTCCATTAAATAACATGTTTTTCTTTAATTAAAACTTGATTGAATATGATTATCAATGCTTTATTTCACTTTCATATATATTTTAGATATATCAATGGTGAAAAGCTATATTTTAGAGGAAACTGGAGTACACAGAGAATACCTTCAACCTTCAGTAACGAGTACACAGATAATACCTATGACCTTCGTTAAGACACTGACATTGCCATAACTTGCAAGGTTTAGTTACTAATATTAGAGTCATAAAATATAGACATTTGCACTCATATTAAATATCAATATCTGAATCAAACAGCCATTTTTCTAACTGACGGAGTACAGTATATAAGACAGGTAAACAACACCCTTTGATATTAATGAACTTATAAAAGTTAAAATGTATTAACAACAGGGAATTTATTTTAGATCACGGAAGCATTAACTTTAGTAAATGAGAAAGAAATTTTTATAAACCCATAAATAAGTAACAAAAATGTACCGGTACTTGTTTTGAATGAAATTAACAATAAAATTGTTTGTTTTCATTGTAGATTTTTTTTTTTTATGGTTAGTGTAAATATTATTTTTGTAGCACATTAAACTTTATCTGTGGCTAGGATGATAAAGGTCAGGAATTATCTATAATGTTTTCATCAAACACAAGAATGGTAGAATCATCACACAGACACAAGAAATGGACTACTGCCAATATCATTATATGAAAAAAACATGAAAATAAACATCCTGATGACTTGCTGAAGCAGTAGTAATAGTGTAGGAGACATTAGGGAATACTGTAGTTTTATAACAGTACTTTAAATTGTGTTTTTTTTTTGTTTACATACCCACTGACCTAAAACACTACCCCTCCCCCCCCAAAAACAAAAACAAAAATGAAATAAAAACAAAACAAAACTGGTCTTGTTTTATTTTTTTTTTATTTTTATTTTTTTAAAACACACGATAATACCTCACCCTCTGTATTCAGTTTAACATACAAACTATTAAATAAAACAAAAAATAGAAGTCTTGTTGTTTAAGTGAGCTATAACATATGCATCCCCCCTTCTTTTGCCCGCCACAATATAACTGAAATATTGCTGAAAGTGGTGGTAATCGCCATAACCCTAATTCCCCTATGCCCTCATTTGGTCCCCGAAAACCCATGAATGATAAAAAAATAACTTATTTGACCTTGATATTAATATATGTTTATAATATGAAGACATTGGGCCTTAAGACAGAAAAATTCTGAATTGGACAAGATTGTATCTACAGACAGAGGAAGCTTTGATACAAGTATACCCCTCAACTTCATTATATATAGCAATTCTTAACATGGGTTTTTAACATCTATTCATCATTTTTTTAGCTACCAGACTTAGAGAAAGCCTATAGACTGACCTTTGAAACTCCCGGCCTTGGATAGATGTCCTGAAAACTTAACAGTTACACTTTAGTTGGGTATAGGGATGTGAAATCTAAGTGGTGATGCTGGGCTTGTGGTAAGAAATCAATGACATAAACCACTCATTTGACAAAATCCAGGTTTTCTTGGGTGACAGTTGAAAATCGAACTATTTTAAAATAGGTAAAGTAGGTAAAACTAGGGGGTCATTATGGTCATGATTGTATGGTAGTTGGATTTACAACTACCTGTGTAATCAGTGCCTATTACCACTAAAGTTGTGAGTTTGAACCCTGTTCATTGCGAGGTATACTCAATACAACATTATGTGATGTAGTTTGTCAGTGACTTGCGACAGGTCGGTGGTTTTCTCTGGGTACTCCGGTTTCCTCCACCAATAAAACTGAGCGCCACGATATAACTGAAATATTGTTGAAAGTGGCATTAAACACCATAAACTAAACCTATAGTAGGTAAAGTAATCGCTAAGTTTTATTGAGGTACATCTAGTGGTATCTGAGATACAGCTTGCAACAAACTTTAAATGACAGGGACAGAAGACTTTCAAATCATGATGGAAATTAACAGAAGGGAATCAGTCATGGTAATTATAAATCAAACATATCAGACAGATATCAGTCATATGTAGGATGAATACATACTAGTGAAGAGAGATCTGCTGTCTGTAACTGACAAATGTCAAAATTAGACCCACTTTAAAACTCTTCAAAACTCTAGTATTTACAGATTCATTTGTAAGCTACTGTGAATAATTTACTTGAAAAGTGATGTTATTCTTTGAAGATGAGAAACAATGATTTTTTCGCTTCCTATTTTTGAAGAAGGCATGCTACATAAAATTCTAACAAGTTGTTAAAAAAAAATCCTCAAATAGATCTACATGTACTTCTCTTTTTAAGAACATAAAGAAATTGTTTTCTCACTTTTTATCTGGTAAAGGAAAGAGATATAAAAATTAAGGAAGGAAAAAAATCTTCAAAAGATGTTGATGATATTAACTTAAGTATCCATCTTATAACGGTAGGAGAGAAGTCTAGACAAATGTGGTTTGTTAATGACAACTGATCAATCAGTCATTTCTTCTGTCTCAATCTTACTGATCCAACAGTCTTCATCTCTACACGTAATGGGGCCACAACAAGGAAGTAACATACAATTGAAGACAAGACAGCTGCCATGTTGACAAGGGCAGTGACATCACTGTCTGTTTCACTTAATTCAAGCATCAGATATGAACAAAATGCATATTATCAACCAATCATGAAAATATACATTTACCAAGTCTTAATGAATAGGAAATCAGACAAAATGGGTTTAGTTCCATATAATTTAGATCCAGGAAGAGCTAGAGGAAACTAACAGTAAAAAAATAATAACCATAACAACAGTGCAACCATCCCCCTTGTTTGTACTACTCCAATCATTTTTCAGAACGTTAACAAACCATCTAAAATATGATTTCTACTTTTGGCTTTCTTCCAAAAGTATGTGTGTGAAAAACTTTGTGGTTTGAGAATATTGCTAATCTTCAGCTTTTCTAGAATCTGTTGGTTAGCAAATGTTATTTGACATAGGCACAGGGAAACTGGAACAGACTGTGTTGAATAATGCAATTGTTGTGCTCTTCAATATAAGGGGATATTGTTCAAAAACTTATTAAGATTAAATCTGACAATATATTTTGAAATGACAAAAATAGTTTAATCTTTGAGACAGGTTTCTTTTGCTAAAAATATAGATAATTTTGATTATCAAGGCTACCTTGCAATGAAAGTTTTGTAGTTTATTGATACTTTTTTTTACCGTTGTTTAATCTGCAAACTTAATTTAGTGATATTAGTATATCTGGTCTTTTGTGAAGACCATTGATTTTTTTTGTTTTCAAATTTATAAGATTTATTGTTCAGGTATACACTGTGAATAAATATGTCTTAAATCAGTCAAGAAATAAAGTTACTAGCATGATACACAAGGGTTCCCCCACCGCTACTAGGTAGCTGATGGCGTTATCAGACATCATGTCAAGATAATTTGTACTCTCAGTTTTAATACTTACCACATGTGTCTCATATTACATATTATCTATCTACTAGAAATTAATTACCTGTATCATATCTTTTCATTGTTTCATTTATACACAAATATTTCTCAATTATTTTTTTATTGTGTTTGACAGAGAGAACAAGTTGAAATATATTATCAGTGTATCATTTAATTATTACATATTGAACTTTAATTTTGCTATAGTATTTAGAGAAAATATATGAATTAATTACCAAGGGAAAGTATATCTCAACATAAAGAACACAGAAAAACATTATGACATTTATAATATCACAACAATTTTGAAACTTTTGGAGCACAGAACCTCTGACAAGTATATTGGAATTAAAGTGGCAGTAGGTCTCAGTTTAGGTGGTAATGATTTTCTACCTAAATTCTATGGAATCTCTTATGCAACAAAATTAAATATATTCTCAAAACATGAACAAATTTACAACAACCTTATACACATTAGTATTGAAAACAATAAGATTCTTTCTGTAGACTTTAGCTCAAATGCTTACAAAGATTTCATGAAACATGTCTATTGTCAAAATTTTTTGAATCCATCTAGTTTAACATATCAAGAAGTCTGTCAGATGTCAATTCAGATTCCAAACCCAAAGAAAAAAGAGGTGATATGGAATCCACAGCTATGGAGGCCCCGGAATTGGTAGTAGAACAACTTTCAAACAAGAAATGTGTGCATCACAAAATATGCCCGTCTATATAAATAGAGTTTTCCCCCTTCCACAGGGGAATCATGTGGCCGAGTTTGGTCAAGATCCAATATACAGAACTAAAGTTATCGTGCGTAAACGATTATGTTGTCAAAAATTCTATTCATAGTAACAGTGAACTTGAGCTTTGACCTAATGACCCCAAAATTAATAGGGTTCTTCCCCTTCCACAGGGAAATCATGTGGCCAAGTTTAGTAATGATCTGATATACAGAACTAAAGTTATTGTGCGGAAACCAGTGTGGACGTCCGCCCGCTATACCCAATCACATAATACGGCCCGTCTCGAGACGGGCGTATAAAAATGTGTCATGTTTGATACAATACTACCTCTCTGCTGGAAATCATTCCGCACAACTTCCAGATTTTTTAACAAATGGTCGCTTAACAAAAACAAAAACTGGTGAAATTGAATTTGAAAATCGGCCCTTACTGCACCTTGTCCTTTAAATGTTTCTATATATAAGTGTTGTCTTTTCAGTATTAAACATTAGCCTTTTTCTGTAAAGATAATATCACATACATGTTCATATAAATCCAGTGAAATTAAAAAATAGTAAAAGTAAGTCTAAAATTTTTATAAAGATATTTTATAATAGGAATTTGGTACAATGAAAAACAACTGAATTTATTTAAATGTGCTATCAGTATTGTTTATGCCCCCGCGACTATTGGTCGAGGGCATATTGTTTTACCCGTGTCCGTCTGTCCGTGCGTCCATCCGTTCGTCACACTTAGTATGCATAGTTTGTCCGGCTAACTCCTCCTACAGTTTTTGAACTAGACCTTTTATATTTTGTAGACAGTTAGTACCTACACTGAAGGTGTGCATATTTAATGGATTTTGACTTTCAACAATTTTTTTTACAAAATTATGAATGCATGAACT
>MJUT01014931.1:197109-216780 GCA_002080005.1 Gigantidas platifrons | reverse complement strand
CATTATTATTTTATTTCCCATCAACTGTTTACCAGACACTACATCTGTTTTGAAGGGGCAAGCAAATCAATGTGACAGTCAAAGTGAAATATAGTGCATTTGTGGGTTTAATTTTATACCTTGGAAAAGGGAAATATTTTTCTATATGGGGTCTTTTTTGCGGAAGGGGAATGTGATTCTTGAAAAAATTTACAACACTTATTAATAGATCTGACGATGAACTTTTATCCAATGATATACATTGTATATATATATAGCCTTCCGAAGACAACATCTGTGTCCTTTCCATTTTTATCTTTTTTGTTTTGAAGCCAACATCAACATTCAGTTCCCAGAATTCCCTCATCCATTTACGGACACCTACTGGAGTATTATACAGGTTTTTTTTCATTATTTGTGTCCAAGTTTGTTTGCCGGTTGCCCTACATCGATACTTTCATTTCATGCTTATTTTTAGGTGGAACATACTTTAAAAGAATGTATTGTTGACATAAATACGTCAGCAGTGAGTCAAGGTTAACAGGTCAAAACCTCTTTGGGATTTTCTAGACTTTTCATTAGATAGTACGTCAAACATTAGAACACGTGTTGTCTAAAGCACTGGTTCCCAATCCTGAACAAAACTACGATGGTCGAGAACTAACGACACTGACAAACCAGTTGAATTGTAACCCCCAGCAGCGTAGGATATAAATAGACTATATGTTTTAAAATTTATTATAAAATTAAAAACAGGAAACACACATTTCGGAACAGGACAAAAGTAGAAAGGTACAATTTTTGCACACTTGCTGAAATATCCACACGCATTTTTTGTTGTTCAAATGTCAATTTGCAGACGCAGTACGAAAATCAAAGTCTCTTGCATAGTAAACCAGTGTTCTAGCTAGGATTTCAAAAGGGCAGGGTTCTACTTCTGAAAAGGGCACTTTTATGCGTAAACGTTGGCTGAAAAAGGGCACTTTAATGCGCAGAGCTTCTATAGCTACAGAGTTAATATGGTCAGTACTTGATTCGTGCTCTTTAATTTTATCTAGTCCAAGTGACACACATCCTGTTGTAGCCCATACATTTTTCATATTGTGTCTGGTACACAAGAAACACTTCATACTATTTTCAACACACTCAAGCCATGGTCGATTTAACTTCCAATTGTTATCAAAGCCCACTATGTCTTTTTCTAGGAGTGTCAGAGGGGTCTGAATCAGTTAATTTTCTATTTAATGGGTTAATCTGTGGTTCATTTCCTTCAAAAAATAAAGATTGCTGTCTAGAAAAATATGAACTTCAATCCAAAGTAGAACAAAATTTGATATAATTTTTTTTATTTTAAACATAATTGATCTTAAATTTTTTTTATACCAATGTTGTAAAGTTTTTCAAAATATCTGTATAGTAATGGATGTCTATTTACGCATGTGTGTTATTACTACAGGTAATGTATAGAACTGGTTGTTGCTAAATATTGTCTTTGTTTCAGTTTAAGTAGACAGGTTTTTATTTCAGATTAAACTTAAGTGGTTTTATTGTGTTTGATAATAAAATAATGTAAATGGCATATTAGATTTTGTTAATTTTGGTTTGTTTCAAGTAAAAATGTATAACAAAGGGAAATAACTCATTTTTTATATCGACTTACGAAGTTGAAAAATACGATGTCAAACTTTTGTTTTCCTTTGCCACTTTCTTTCAAACGTCTTTTCCGGGAAGGCATTGTGAATTATATGAATTTCAAAGTTCAAATTTTTATAATTACCGTGAAATCTAATCAGAAAATCGATCGATATACGTTACATTAGTTAATGTTCTAAATTTAACTTTGACATATTCAAATTAGATAGGGGGCGCTACAATGTACAAATGAAACAGTTGTTCGAAACGTGAACCAAACTGGCGACATATAAGCGACAAAAAATGAAAACACATATAAAAAGGGCACTTGTGTTTACGAAAAAGACATCCACGTTAGTCACAAAAGGCAGGGCATCACTCGGACAAGGGCGGGCGCTGCAAACACAATATCAATTTCTAGATATTGAAATATCCATCCGCAAAATCCGCGTTGCAACAAAAAAATACTGATAGACGAGCAAACGTGCATACAAGTACCCGATATTGAGGGGGATTTATAATATATGAATGTTGTATGCATGCTCTTTCTGATATTTAAGTTACTCGCCCTCTTACAATTGACTCTATATGGACTATAGTTTTGTCTGGGCGGAAGGTTGCGACACATGTTGTGTAAAGCAGTGTCTTCCGGTTTACATGAGCGCTAGCATTAAACGATATCTCACTAAAGTTCGATCGCTTAAAAACTACAATTTGTATCCCTCACCTTGTAAAGAAGATATATTGAACTATTGCCTATCGTATCATTTGTTAAATACTAATCTCCCAGGACTTTAACATAATACTGTCTTGAACATTCATTGCATCCGTTCCACAATCCTGTTTTTATCCATTATGTTGCATTTCCATTCTTGAAGGCATCTTTTAAAAAATATTTCTCACTACAGCTTATTTTAATAACTGGACCACAAAGACATGGAACCACATCAACCCTGATGCTTACAATTGTGCAAGCATTTTTACGTTATTTAATGCTTTATGTCCGAGTAAATTCTGCTCGATTGATGGGTCTTTTGAAAGAAACCTTGAGCCATAATGAGAAGAAAAATATTAACATTTAACATTAAGGTAAACAAAAACTGGTCTATCTTACATTTGGAAGTACAAATGTATTCATATTAATTACATTCCAAGTTTATCAACATTAAAGAATACTTCATTCACTCTTTAACATGCATTTGTTTTTCTTCACATTTACATTATTGTATTAGCTAGTATACACAGTTGGTGAGTTATTATTGTATTAGCTAGTATACACAGTTGGTGAGTTATTATTGTATTAGCTAGTATACACAGTTGGTGAGTTATTATTGTTTAATACTAAATGAGCAACTTTTCAGCTATATCATGGTGAGATGATAATGATGTCCGCTTTGTACTAGACCAACACGCATAGTTACATTTTTATAGTGCTAGCTCACTGAAACAACAGTTCACAGATAGACTTGTTGCTCCACTCTGACACATTATTCTGATTCCGAGCCAACCAATCTTTGAACTTTCTCTTTTAATGCTGCGTGCTTAGCGGAGAAGCAACAAATACCAATTCCATACTATTTAGTTTTCTCCAACAGGGGCTCAAACCCACGATCTACCACACTCAAAGTGAGTACATTAAACTGATGTGGTTCTAGTATTCAATAAAATATGTTACAAACTCCAACTACATTATTAGGATCTCAAATACCCTTTCTTGGGCCTCTGATGATGTCTTAAAGAGTACATATATTTGTCTTTTTTATAATCAGTGTGTTTGATAGTATGGAACTGAAGTAGTAGTAGCATCTTATAAAATGCTGTCATTATTTTTATAATAAAGTACCTTATTACTAAAATACATAAAAAGTAAGTTTGATTCTTACACAGTTGTGTCACTTGCTTGTTTTTTGGTCAAAGGGTATACCTTTTGATGAGTTGAAAATGCAGTATATGTCACATGAGCAAAATATGGATGCTTAATAGGATGTTTACTCAAAAATATTTAGTTAACTTTCTGCTACATACAGTTGATCGTATTGGTGCAATGTCTGTGAAATTTGCTCAAATTCCAAACCGTTTTTATGATTTCATCACAAAGTTTCCATGGAAACAAGTGGTTTTTCAAAATAATTTCTTATTAAATCAAAAGAAAATGCATTTTACTACAAAGATTCAAAGAGGTATAATGCTATATTTATTCATGTTAATCCTTTCTTGCAGAACCAAAACAAATAAAATAAGGAATGTTTTTTTTTAAAGTGAAATCGTGAAACACTAGGAGACACAGGTAATTAAGAGACTGTCATTTGTAAAAGAAGATAAATATAGCTTCATGCAATAACTAAAAAGATGATTAAATTTATACTGGCAGGCAGTCATTCGCTATCAAATTAATTTATATTTAATGGGTTACAAGTGTTTAAACAATGTTTCAGTTTAACTATGGAGGTCATATTTAATGGACTAAGAGAATCGTAGAACTCTACGAAAAACCAACGACCTAACTGATGAAATTTATCTAATAATTTTTGTGCATATTATCAAATGACAAAACATCAAAATTTAATTAATATTGTATTGTTAAAAGAAAGTTTAAACAGTGATGGTCAACAATTCCACCAACATTAACTAATATCACCTCTCATCTCACCTGTATGTATTTATGCTACAGGTAATAGGATCATCTATTTAACTTTATTTGCACAATATACAGTCTGAAAGTTGGTAATAGGATCGTCTACATTGTATTTTACTTTATATGCATGGTATGCAGTCTGAAAGTGGATAATTTTGTAATTGTTCTAGCATTTTCTTTCATTCCCATCATTCAAATATGTGAACAGGGTAGTATGTATATCATGACCCAATAATTATTTCTGATAAAGAATTACATCCTGGCTTAAAATTAAACACATACTAAATATAACAAACCTCATTAATCCAAAATATTGGCATAAATACTGGCTTTATTTTAGATGTCTCTCTGTAAAACAAAAATAAAATGTTAATCCACAATATTGGCATAGATACTGGCTTTATTTTTATAGATGTCTCTCTGTAAAACAAAAATAAAATGTTAATCCACAATATTGGCATAAATACTGGCTTTATTTTAGATGTCTCTTTATAAAACAAAAATAAAATGTTAATCCACAATATTGGCATAAATACTGGCTTTATTTTAGATGTCTCTCTGTAAAACAAAAATAAAATGTTCCACAATATTGGCATAAATACTGGCTTTATTTTAGATGTCTCTTTGTAAAACAAAAATAAAATGTTAATCCACAATATTGGCATAAATACTGGCTTTATTTTAGATGTCTCTCTGAAAAAATAAAAATATAAGTTGAAAATTCACTTATTTTATTACACAGTTAATAGATAATAAAGAAAATAAGTAAAACTCAATAAAACAAAATAAGTCTGCTAATTTGATGAAAGCTTCACTGAAGAAAGAACCATAACTCTAAATAAAAAAATATATCTATCGATCAGTTTTCTCAACATGATGTTTAAAAATGCTCTATATAATAAGTGAACTGCCTTAACCAACATTGAAAATTAACTTGTTCTTGCCATGATATAGCTGAAAATTAACTTGTTCTCGCCATGATATGGCTGAAAAATTGATGAGTTGGGGTTTAACAACAATCACTCATTCCCCTTAACCTTAATTACTCTTTGGTTGTTCTCTTTTCATTAAGGGTCTGTCGTGGTTGTGATCATATGTTAGTTGGATTTACAACTACCCATCACCACTAAAGTTGTGAGTTGAAACCCTGTTCATGGCGAGATGTACTTGATACGTAAATTATGTGATAAAGTTTGTCAGTGACTTGCGGCAAGTCAGTGGTTTTCTCCGTGTTCTCTGGTTTCCTCCACCAATAAAATCTGACCGCCACGATATAACTGGAATATTATTGAAAGTGGTGCAGTGATCTTGAAGGTTTTTTTCAGAATGGGCCCATGGCCCCTTCAAAAAGAATTCAATGGGCCATTCTGAATTTCAATGGGCCATGCTATCATATGAATGGGCCATTGTAAATGAAATAAATTTCCAGCACAATAATGCATAGATATGTATTTTCATACTATAGCTCATGTAACATTTAAATAAATATACAACGTAATTGATTGAAATTGAATTGCTTTTCAGTTTTCTAGTGATTTCTACAGACTCTGGATTCATTCATCTTTACCTGCTTCACTACATTGTTATTCCAAGGACTGAAATGTTTAACTTTGCCCATTATCGAAACATACACTTTAGCATGCCACATATTTAAAATTTCTCCATTCAATATCTATAAGCAATCAAATATCACTTATTTTTCTATTATTTTTAATACCCTACATAATTATAATTATCAGGGCGAACGGGTATCAGGGCAGACAGGTAATAGGGCGAACAGAAATTAGGTCTTCAAGCTTCATTTCTCCAATCCAGTGACACTGATGTATAGTTAAATTTGTATTGTAGATTTCCTTATCTTGACCATATTGAGAAACCATTTACATTTTGTACCACAAGGAACAAGAACAATTTCATAAGTTGAAATTGAATATAATCAAAATTCACAGGCACTTGTTTCTGGTAAAAAAAATATACCCAGATACTAATAATTATTAGTATCTGGGTATATTTTTTTTACCAGAAACAAGTGTCAAAATTACAGAGAATAAAAAATTAACATTTTATACACCTTTCATGCCTTTGTTATTGAATCTGTTCTCAACTCAGTTACACACACAGTAAATCAAATAAAGGTCAAAAGGCTTTATAAAGTCATACATTTCAAATGAATTTTTATTCCAAGTAAATTTTAACAATAAACAACCATGAACAGGACGGTATTTGTGGACGTCTTTCTCGTTAGGATCACAATCTGATGAGACAGGGTCGGGGGTACTTGTACGTCTTGTGAGCCAGTCAATCATATTTTCAGTTTCTTTTCTCACGGAATCGTCAGGATCGAAATTGTTATTTCCATCTCGACCAACAAACGAAAACAAAGTCTTCTGGCCAGGTAAAACCGGCAGACGCTGCTTTTTATATGGAGGCATTTTTCTATAAAATTCCACTAAATACCGGTAAACAATAATTCGCAGACACGTACTTTCAGAAATATAATTTTCCGTTAAAATAAAATTTCATATTGAATTTTGGGATGATTTTATACAAATTTTTATTCATATTTGTCAAAAATCAAATTTACAAACGTTTATTTGGAGTAACATTTGGAAAAAAAAAGTCACATCATTGGTTGTTATTCTTTTCCGGTATTTAGACATTTCATAGTTAGATTTACTTCAGCGTTAAGCAAAGGGAAAACCATGAGACAGTCCGATAAATATATAAATAGGCAGAACATTCTCAATGATCCGATTTCGACACGATTATGCATAATTCAGTGGGGTTCACTGTTTTTCAAAGGGTGCACTGCAATTCAGTGTACCGCACGACTGATGACTATCATTCCATGGATACCGAAGCTTGCAAAATTATTGTGTGCCACACGGGCGCTTACATTTTACTTTCACTGTGCCATTTTTCAGCTTAATGCGCAAATTGCGCCATGGACTTTCCCGATCACTGGTGGTGTTAAACACCAAAACCAAACCCTCACCTTTAACCAAGACATGTAAGGGATATAACTTACTTAACAAAAGTTTACATCTGTTTATTTTTGGTAAAATTTTCAAATCCTCTGTCATTATCAAGGGTTGACTACAGGTGATTATACTTACTTAAATCCATCTATAGGTTCTATATGTAAATTAATTTGAATCCTTTTAGCAGCCGACAAAACTAGACCAGTATTCTACAATGAACAAATATTTAAATAAACTTTTACATATTTTATAATTCAATAATTAAAATCAGAATTTGAATAAAAAAAAAATATCTATATATCATGAGCAGTCATGTATTTGTGTGTTAGATTTTTCTTAAGTGGTGGCCATCTTTGATGCCTGATCTACATTAAAAAAAATAACCAAGTACTTGGTAGAAGACCTTCTTAAATAAACAATCCAGCCCAGATTGCATTCAGATGGCTTAGTAGTGCATTAAAAAAGTAAACTATGTAAGGGACCATCTAATGGTCATTAGTGAACAGTTTGTGTACAATTAACCTATTAGTGAACAGTTTGTGTACAATTAACCTTTAAGTTTGTCTAATAATAATCTTATTCTAAACTATGTTGTGGCAGACATCTTGGATATCCAACCATCACAAAATTATAAACTTTGTACTGGACTACACAAGTTACCATTTGAGTCACTCCAAATTAGTTTTCAAAAGCTTTTCATAGAAGGTTTTTATAACATTTTCCATATGGTCTCACATTAAAACTACATACTGTTAAAAAAATAGATATTTTGTATTTCCAATAAAGTAAAAAACACAATTATTATAGAACATTTCTACCATATAACAATGTGGTTTCTGAAATTTCAACCAATCAGAAAGCATAATAGGCCTGGCAGCTACGTTCAATATCCGAATGAATCAAAAATAATATATAATGTTGATGTTGAAAGAAAATGGCATATAGCAACCATTTGTTTACATACATGTTCCACATCTAGATAAGTTTGATGTTCTTCTGCCGATGGATGCAGACCTCCTACTGAGTTCTTATATCTGTCTGCAGCTAGGTAAAAATGTGGGAAAGATATAGCACCTGGTATGTGGAAAAAGTCAACTGAAAAACAAAAATATTCATAAATTGTACACAATTCGGTTGTTTCGAATCATGTCAATTCCGAGCACGTTCCTTCTTTTTCGTGTCTTGACGTCTGAACAAATTGGCAGGTGACTTCCGGTGTTTACGCTATTACTGTGACAACGTCAGCATATCATAGTCGTAGATGTGGTAGATTATAAGTAATTGTAATATGGAGACGCCAAGGAAACCGCTGAATAAATACTGGTGTTCGGTACCCCACTATCAGTCTTATATAAGAAATATATACATAAAGGCAGATCGTTTTCCTTTCATGATGCTGACAGCCGCAAATAAAGAAAGAAAACAAATTTAATTTTAAAGAATTATTTGTCTCTGCGTTGAAGTCTTTGATACAAATAAAATAATTTAATTGATATCTGTCTTTACAGAAAATGTTAAGATACTTTTAACTTGAGAATCGAATGTTAAAACGGCACATATCGATTGGAGTTTTTGTTGTGTACATTGACACCGGAAGCTCAGGGCCAGCAGTTCCATCGAAATCATGTGATCTGGCAGACGAAAATAACAAAATTTTGACGGAATGGAAATGATTCGAAACAACCGAATTGAATTCAAATATCATATTATATATCATTCAGAATAAGTTCTAATTTGCTTTTATCAATTTCATTAATATAAGAATTTGCAATGAACATAGTAATTATTTTTTTTTATTATATAGTTAGGTGTGAATTATGGGTATTTATCCGTGAAATAAATTCCGGTATTTCGCATGTGAAATATCAGTTTTTTCCCCGCCGGAGCTACTTTTATATAACTATAAGTGTGGTGGTTACATCTCTTGTTGTGTTACAGTGAATATGCATACGATTGTAAGCTGGAAAAATTCCGCGAAATGTTTTTGACGACTTTGGCGTCATATGAAGACTTCCAGTTTGAAACGTAAAGATTATACGTTATTTGGCTTCGTGTACGCTTCAATTTTGATAAAATCTAACTAAAATAAAAGAACCGCCTAGCGCATTTTGTGCGACTTTTCCCTCCGCACTGGTATAATATTTAGTTTTATATATTTATAGAAAGCAGCCTTGCAGTCTTAATATACAAGCCATATGCAAAAAATTATTAAAATCTATCCATGTTTACTGAAGTTATTGCACAAACAAGACATAACTCTCAAAATTGGTGATTTTTCAAACCAAAAACTAAGATTTTCCCCCAAAATCCTTGCTTCAAATATTTCCATGTAAGAACCCATCCAAGATAATGATAATTACAAGCCACATGCAAAAAAATTATTCAAATCCATCCATGTTTACTGAAGTTATCGCATAAACTTTTACAAGAAAGTGTGATGAATGGATGGACAGACAGCTGCTATTACTATATCCCTCACCGCTGTCGCGGGGGGATAATACGTTTTCAAGGTAAGCATTTTAATTATTTTTGTGCATTGTTGTAGATATAACATGTAGGATTTCACATTTTCAAGATGGCAGATCCTTCCAGCTGAACCCGTTTGTATCATTGCTCATAGATTAATATGCGTGGAATGAAATATGCAACAACAAAAAATATATATAAGAAATTTTGAAAGTCTATATAATAAACAGTATAACTAAATCATACATTTTGAATATCAAAATAAGACCACTAGTGACCGAATTCGCATTAATCATTAAACTCGTGGGCGGACTTGTTCCGCCCACTCGCTTAATCCTTATGCATACTTCGGTCACTCGTGATCTTATTTTTATATTCAAAATCTACGATTAGTTATACTATATTTATTATTTATCCAATTGTTGAAAATTGTTTGATTCCCAATCTGTGATTAGTTATATTTCACCTTATTACGTCTTTTCAATATTTACCATTTTGAGAAAAATATTATTATATTAAAAATGAGGTCAGCTAAATCATCACCCCCATCTAGTTCTAACATAATATTTGATTCCTTGATTTCTATATTAGCTGTTAATCCAGATCTGTTAAATATTGCTTCTATTTCTTTCATAATTTTTTTCAAAGAAGGACATTTAAAAAATAGATGCTGCATCGTTTCATCATTGTCTCTAAATTGGCAAAAATGACATTTTCCATTTGACAAATTCATTTTTTGTTATCTATGTTCTGTATGATTTATATTATATAGACATTTCAATTGGAATTCTTTGGCCTTATTAATAACTTTGATTTTCTTTCATTTTTTTTTCAAATTTGTGTCCATTCAATATTCCCCTGTACTGTTTTATGATATGTTATTTAATATTCTAATATGACGTCCTTCTTTTGCTTTGCAGACAAACGAGTGATTTATCGATGGTATAATCTCATTCGCACAAGTGCCGGTGAATGTGCCAAGCCATGTTAAAACTCAAAACACATTTATTTCTTAATTCAACCAATCAGGTACTATTATTTTTAATGGAGGCCATTTTGTCAGATCAGAATGAAATGCTAATTATTATCATTTTTTGGTTGAGGACCTTCCTAGTGTCTTCATGTATCCCCGTATGACAATAAGTCGGCCAGTTATTGGATAATGTTTCATTATTTTTTTCATGTTTGAAAAGTAAACATTTTTACTTTTTAATTATGTTCCTCATCTATTTTTGCTCACATGTGTAAAGTTCCATAAAAAAAAAGATCGATAATAATGACACACTGACCCATATTTGTTTACTACCCTTTTTCCAAATGGCGTCGTATTACGTCACATAAGGCCGGTCAGTGGTAAATAAATCATGTGATTTTGTCATAGGCCAACCAAACATAAAAAGTAAACTAGATTAAGAAAGTATAGTATTTTAGCTTTTTCTGTGTAATTGTTTTGTCTGAAAACTTTCAAAAGAGGTTATTTTTTAAATAGTTTGAAGAATTAAAAATAAATTATTTGATGCAAACATTGAACTTGCTTACCCATATAATAAAATATTTAATCCAGTGAATTTGGTGTTTTTGTTTTTGTCAATGCAATATAGTCTACTGACTACATACTGCCATATTTTTGTAAAACAATTAATGACTGATTTCTGTTTATTTCAATCACATTTATTATCACAGAGTGGTAACAATACAGTTTTGTTGATGCCAGATAATCTCATTTTTCTGTCTGGTTTTATTTAATTCTCTGTTCAATTTATGCTATAAATTTTGATTATTGCTGTTTAATTCTTCTCTGTGAATATCATTTCATTACACCTTGAAGTAAGGGGTATATTTGTTACTAAAGCAACAGTAGAAATACAAAATAATCTGCCATTTTGTGACTAATGGAGAGCACTTGTATGTATTTTCCCGGTAAAATCAGGTATTTTCTGGAAAATGGTGGAATCTTAATGATCAATCATCATATTTTCAAAGTATTTTAAAATACAATTTGCTTGGCCAACATTCCAGAAAAGGTCATGATCTGTGATGACGATTACATCAACAAACCGGAAAGGTAAAAATGCTTGGGAAATACCATCGCTTAAAACATATTTAACAAGCATAATAATCAGGAAAAAAAGACACTAGTAAAAAGGATCTTTTTTACTTGCATGGAGTTAAAATTATTCAATTCAATCTTATCTGTTTTAATCTCATCTTGTAATTTTGAAGTTTAAAAGAATTCCCTCTGTATTTATGTACGCTATGAATATACAGAATGAGGTCATTGGTCTCGTGCTGCGCGAGAATTGTAAATCAAAACAAGTGACCGACTTTATTGCATGGCTGAGCAGATGTCACGACACGATATATCAGACTGAGAGAGGACGATGAAAATGTAAAATATGAACGACAACATACAACAGATGCCCAGTGGTGGCCTTTGGTCAGATGAACTAAGAACTAAACAACAGAAAAAAGTTTTGGTGCCTATCCCTAACCAGAACCTGGATTTCCAACACCATATGCCATTGTTTTTTTGTGTTCAATGGTATGAGGTCAGAGGTATTTGTTCAATTTGTTAATACATGTACTGGTGGAATTGTTGACGATTACTGTTTAAACTTTCTTTTCATAATAGGGTTTATAGCAGTTAATTTTTAAAATCATATGTATACTTACAAAGTTGACATGTGCTAAGATTTAACATTCCATTGTCTAGACATGATGTCTCAGGTGTACAGAAGCCTCTATTAGCAGGGTTTATTGTAGCATTGGCCATATACATATAACCTGCTGTATATCTACGTAGTGTGATGCCCTTCACCTTTACAGTTGACGTCCAATCACCAGAAACTGACCTGGAAATGCAACACTCTAAAGGTCATACATGAGATTCGGTAGGTTACCAATTCTGGTAACTTTTAAAGAAAGGGTACCACTAGTGGAGCAGGAACTGCTTACCCCTCCGGAGCACCTGAGTTCACCCCTGGTTTTTAGTGGGGTTCATGTTACTCGATCTTTAGTTTTATATGTGTGCTTTGTAGATCCTTGTCTGTCCTTTTGTACCTTTTTCTTTTGGCCATTGTGTTGTCTGTTCTTCTTCGATACACAGATTCTGATCGCCCCTTTGTTATCTTCAAACTCTTCCTACATTAGATGCAGCATGATACGACCATGTAAACTTGACTCTAGTTTTACTGAATTATTGTCCAGGATGAGTCATCACTAGGTAAAATCTGTGTGACAACTGCAGGAAGGAATTTAGAGAACATAAACCCAATTAAAATCAGACTTCAAATAAAAAATAATTTGAGTACTCTCTTTTGGTCCCCTCATATCCCCAAAACTCAATCTAAATTAATTAAAAGTGATGAAAAATCCAAAAATGTAACTACTGTAGAAAATCAATACTATCCTGCTATCTAGAATCATCAAAATTAATCTTAAGCTTCATTCTGTACCGAGGATCATCGTGCTTAAGATTTCAGGAGGATCAGTGGAATAGAACGACAGTTATTGCACAAAAATTATAGTGTATACAGACAGACAACCAGAGATCACCAAACCAGGCGAAGTGGTCAACTCTTTCACTCTGGTCTCATTGAAATCACTCTTCTAGGTTGCGTTGTCAGTCTTTGTAAGTCTGTATTTTTTCATCAATAATCATACTTTTTCTTCAATATTCACATAATAGAAGCTCCCGTGATCCTGAAATTTGATCTATACAGGGCTTGATGTTCAATATTTCATTCCAAACTCTTTGGATGCATCCTTTTTAAGATTATTGTGCAGCAGTTTGTTTTGTGAAAGGTAGGAGGACATGCGGTATCCCAGATTTTCCTTAAATTTGACATCAAGTCAACCGAGAGAGAAGTCAAGTGGCCTGTTTTTCATTAAGTGTGGTGATCCCTGCAGATGACGTTACGACCACCACAACCACAAACCATTACCATAATATCAATGCAAACTTTTTGTGATTGTATAAAATTTAAAGGCATATAAGCTTTCAGAATTGATTTTTTTTGTTTATATATTAAAAGTTGCCAATATTCGATGTTTTATACTAATAAAATGTTCTGAACAAGAAGCCATGTTTAAAAAATATACTATAATGTTGTAATTAATGAAAAGAATTTGAGTGTCTGTTGATGAAATCGCCATTAACACACCTAATTATAAGCCGGCTTCTTTTCCGAAGATTACCGGACACTGATAACTGCTATAAATAACCAGAAAACGTGGTGCAGGTAATATTGGTTAGAATTAATATAATTCAAGAAATATATCTATGAAATTGGATCCTGGGGTAATCAGTTAATATTATATAATGGTATTAAGAATGACACTTAAAATCGTAAATACGTGATGAAATCAATAAAAACAAACCCAAACATATTGTATGACATGCTTTTTCTTCAGCCAACAATTTCGCACATGCACAAACGCTTTACCGAATGAGGTCATTGTGTAGGTCATCAAAGGTCATATGATTATATTCATGAATGTATGAATATTGATCAATATTGTGCCAGGTAAACATTGGAGTCTTGACAGGATAACAGAAAATCAAACAGCGACGTATTTCCTTCGTTCTAGGCTATTTACGTATGATATTATGAAAATTTTCAACTGCAATAAATATAAAACATCGAATATTGGCAAATTTTAATATAAAAAAATTAATTCTGACAGCTTGTATGCCTTTAAAGAGAACACATTTAGGTTCATTTCTGAAGTTTGTAAGTCAGTTTTGTGATACATCCCAAAGGTCTGCACTCAAAAAGCTACCATCAAGTGTCATATATAATCGTCTTATAACATAGATAGCATCAGAAAATTTGTCCTGCAACAGACTACCAATGACCAACCCTAATAACTGTTACTTATTAGCAGCTGCTATAAGATACCTTTAATGTACAAGAAGTGTGGCTTTCTAAAAACATGAGGAGTGTTCTCCCAAACGAGGCACTTCTAAGGACATGTTGTACAATATAGAAACTAGGTTCTTTTTTTCATAACCTAAAATGTTCTATGGAACCACTAATTTAGAAATGTAGGTGTTAGAGTTATGGTGTTTAATGCCATTTTCAACAGTATTTCAGCTACATCTTGGAAGTCAGTTTTATTGGGGGAGGAAACCGGAGTACTAGTCACATTCACAGACAAACTTTATCATATAAAGTTGTATCAAGTACACCTTGCCATGAGAAGGATTCGTTCTCACAACCTTGGTGGTGACAGGCACTGATTGAACAGGTACCCGCAGTTGTAAATCCAACTACCATACAATCACAACCACAACGGCCCTTAGAAATTTAGGAATTTATACATACCTACAAACATCTGATGAGAATAAATACAAAGCTCTATCATTACTAATGTATGGAGGTCCTAAGGTGCCATCTGTAAAACAAAGAGAATAACTACAAAACTCTATCATTACTAATGTATGGAGGTCCTAAGGTGCCATCTGTAAAACAAAGAATAACTACAAAACTCTATCCTTACTAATGTATGGAGGTCCTAATGTGCCATCTGTAAAACAAAGAAGAATAAATACAAAGCTCTATCATTACTAATGTATGGAGGTCCTAAGGTGCCATCTGTAAAACAAAGAAGAATAAATACAAAGCTCTATCCTTACTAATGTATGGAGGTCCTAAGGTGCCATCTGTAAAACAAAGAAGAATAAATACAAAGCTCTATCATTACTAATGTATGGAGGTCCTAAGGTGCCATCTGTAAAACAAAGAGAATAACTACAAAACTCTATCTTTACTAATGTATGGAGGTCCTAAGGTGCCATCTGTAAAACAATGAGAATAAATACAAAACTCTATCCTTACTAATGTATGGAGGTCCTTATGTGCCATCTGTAAAACAAAGAGAATAAATACAAAACTCTATCCTTACTAATGTATGGAGGTCCTAAGGTGCCATCTGTAAAACAATGAGAATACTAGTAACTACAAAACTCTATCTTTACTAATGTATGGAGGTCCTTATGTGCCATCTGTAAAACAAAAAGAATAAATACAAAACTCTATCGTTACAAATGTATGGAGGACCTAAGATACCATCTGTAAATTAAAACAAAGGGAATAAATACAAATCAATTTTGATTGTGACGTTAAGTCTTAACATCCAGCAATCTCATGAATTGTTGTTACTTAACAATTTTCTACCAAGCTCAACACAAATATTGCATTGCTGCGAATAGAAAATACTTTCTTCATGATCTTCACGATAAGAATACTTCATAATTTACAGTTGGAACATAATATTAATCCCCTCTAAGTGCCATGAAAATGTCAAAGTTGTATATTTTTCACTTGAATTATATACAGTTATTAACCCTTAAAATTAAAAGAAATGATCACTGGCAAATATATTGTAGAGTTAGGGTTGTGGAATTTAATGCCACTTTCAACAATATTTCAGCTATATCGTGGCAGTCAGTATTACTGGTGGAGCAAACTGGAGTACCCAGAGAAAACCACAGACCTGTCACAAGTCACAGACACACTTTATCATGTAATGTTATATCGAGTTCACCTCTCCTGAGCAGCAAAAACATTGCACAAATATGTTGACAGTCATAATTTTCAAAGATAATTATATTTATACAAACATTTTCATGGACATCTTCCATCATGTCTATGCTTATACTGTTACCGTTTCGCTCCACATGAACCAGGTACCAGAAAAGTTATGTTTTGGTCATTGACCATATAGAACAAAAATTTATTCAGTTATATTTGACTGTTAAAATAGAACAAATGCAGGATGAATAGTAGAAATCAGCTGATATCATATCCAAAATAAGAGCTTTAAAATCAACAAGTATGCTTTTAAGCCACTCTACAATATTACCTGTTCCATTGATCATGTTTGCCCAATCTGTTGTCCAGAAGTTTAAATATCTGAAAATATGTAAATATATGTATTAACTCCATATTAAAGAAAATTGTCTTCTTTGAAAATGAAGCATGCATTATAATTGTAGTATGCTATAAATAACAGTAATTCGCTTAAATACTGCAACAAATCAGATTAACGATATGTCAATGCTGATATAGTGAAAACTGAAAATGCAGGGGATTGTTGGAATCCCATTAACCTGTTTAACCACCTCCATATTTTTCTGTCTGTCACAAGCCAGAACCTGGATTTCCAATGCCATATGTAGAGGTCTTTATTCGTTGAGTTGATTATGGTAGAGTTTTTTACCATTACTATTTAAACTTTTTTTTCATAACACAAGTTTTAATGGGATTCAATTGAAACAGTAGCTAGGAAACTCACTGTGGTCATTTTTTCAGATAAATACATATTTAATGTCACAACTAGAGGCCCACCTGAGCCTGTATCCTTTACCAGGTTATAAATTACAACAGTCCCCCTCTTATAAGGCCTTTCCTGAAAAATGGCCTTATATGAGGGGTGGTTTCACTTGAGGTGAACAGTTAACTAGTATTTTACTATTTCTGTGCATTTGAGATCTGGTCTGATAAGATGGATGGCCTTTGGTGAGAGGGGTCTTATCATATATGTACAGTGTGGATTCAATCAAGTTTGTATTTACTTAGAATACGATATTTTAACATTTTTTTTTAATCTTTGTCCTGCAGTGCTGACTAATCTTGAATGAAAGCATCACCATTGAAAGGGACCGATCAAGTTTGCAGTTTCTTAGAAGAAGTTATTAATTCAAATTACCACAGGATCCTACATCAATAAAAACATAGATATCAAATGTAGTGTGCACGACACGTTTCTTGAATAACCTTCATCAGGTACGCTCAATGTCTAAAGGTTGGAAAACCAAGTAATCTAACTATGTTCTACAATACTCAGTAGAGACCATCTTGATTTCCAATCTTCATGAATGTACATTTTAAAAGGACCATCTAAGTTTCATTCAGTGGTTTCAGAGAAATGGATTTTAAAATATTTTTCCAAATGGGTTCTATATTAATCTTTGTCCCTTGTGATGATCATCTTAGATTTCTGTCAATATTGAAAATGTAAACTTTGTCAAGGACTATTCAATTGTTTTTTATGTACTTTTTGGGTTCAATTAATTTGTAGCTTCTGAAAAAAGATTTTACACTTTTTTAAATAGATCCTGAGACAGAAGCCAAGGACAGGGACATCAAGGGCTCATTGTCCCTACTATATTTGGCAGACATAACCAGTGTATCTGTTTCTTCAATATCACATACTTAGACCCATTATATTTATCTATAATGCCTAAATTCTGTATATCTTTTTCTCCAGTAAATATAGTGTAAACTCCATCATCTGTGTTGTTTCTCTGTAATAAGAAAATTATATATATACAGTGAAACCCATCTGATCGGAACCCTGAATAAGACGGAATCCTTTGTAGACTGATCATGAACCCTGAATAAGACAGAATCCTTTGTAGACTGATCATGAACCCTGAATAAGACGGAATCCTTTGTAGACTGATCATTAAATAAAGTCCCAATGTAGGAAGACTTTGTTAATTTAACCTGTTTAACCAGAACACCTGTCTATTCTGAATACAAAAGCTGGTCCCTAGGAGGTTTGGGTTAGACAAATTTCACTGTACTAGTATTTTTTAGGTTGGTTTTATGGTATTTTATGCCACTTTCAACAATATTTCAGTTATATTGTGGCAGTCAGTTTTACTAGTAGTAGTGATGGGGAATCGGAAATTTTTCATAATCGATTATCGGCAATAATCGGAAGGGCATAATCGATTATTAATCGATTATTAATCGGAAAATAGTTAAGTCTTATCAGAGCATTAATATATTTTAGTTATTGTTGTATATTGTAACTACTAAATTGAATATAACTTTTAATGTGTTTTCATGTGCCAAAAAAGACCAAGTTCCTATTATTTAAATGTCAAACTAAAGCCTACATTTAAAAGGTCATACACACAGAAGATTAAGAGAATGAAATCAATTTGTGATGCACGAAAAACATTGATATGCACATAAAACTTGAGTGTTTACTTGGCAATTCAAAAAAATTTTATGTTGGAGAAAAACATTGTCAAACATTTTTTTTAAACACAGTGAACATGGTAAAACAAAATTCAAACAACATGAATTGGAAACCAAATTAGAAACAGACTAGAACCTAGCATTTTCAGTTTATGTCACCATATACATGTAAGCAATATTTCAGGAATCTACCAATATCAATTTTTTGGTTCAAAATCACAAGGAGGACAATGTTTTTTGGACTTAGCCTACACCTTTTTTTATTAACTATTTGCAGGTCTCACCACACATAGTAAACACAGGGCGACTTGACTTTTCTCTCTCTTGACATAAGGGCAAAGAGAGGGAAAAGCTGGGAGACTTCCGAAAATCGATACAAATTTTAACGTTTCTTTCCCCACTACCGCATGTTCCCCTGCCTTTCACAAAACGAACATGATACACAATGATCATAAAAAGGATGCAATTAACGAGTTTGGAATAAAATATTCAACATCAAATCCTGTATGGGTCAAATTTCAGGAACATGGGAGCTCCTTTTATGTGAATATTGAAGAAAAAGCATGATTATTGGTGAGCCCTGTATTTGTCCATACAAACTCAATACTCTTTCAGATAATCCTGGTAAACTTAAATACATTATGACAAGTTTGTGATTCAACTAATTCAAGCCGTTGTTTGCTCCAGCCATTTTGACTTTGATTAACGTAATTTCGAAAACGGATACCGGAAACGGAACCAACAATCCGGAATCGGCGATGTCGGCGATTTTCGATTACTGATTTTGGAATCGATTATGAGCATCGTTGCCACTCAAACGACCGTTAATCGATCATCGGCGATAATCGTTCCATCACTAACTAGTAGTATCAGTTATATTGTGGCAGTCAGTTTTACTAGTAGTATCAGTGATATTGTGGCAGTCAGTTTTACTAGTAGTATCAGTTATATTGTGGCAGTCAGTTTTACTAGTAGTATCAGT
>MJUT01014931.1:165839-189212 GCA_002080005.1 Gigantidas platifrons | reverse complement strand
TTCAGTTATATCAAGCCTTCAAGGCAGTAAGTTCTAATGTTTCAGTTATATCAAGCCTTCAAGGCAGTAAGTTCTAATGGAGGAGGAGCCTATTTTAGTGATAGTGTGTGGTCTTTTTGAGTGGAATCGAATCTGTGCAGGTTTTTTTTATTGTTTGTTTATACCTACAAAAATGTATATTGCAGTTGCATATTATCAAGAGGGGGATGGGATCCCATTAACTCACAGGTTTACCTCTGCCACATTTAGGTTCCTGTCCCAAGCCAGAACCTAGATTTTCAATGCCATATGTTGTGTGTGGTCTTCCTTGTGTTCAATGAATTGAGGTAAGAGATGGGTATTCATCTTGTTGATACTGGTTAATAAAAGATCTGTCCCTCATTTATATTTTGAATGACAAAGATGGTTATTCATCTTGTTGATACTGGTTAATAAAAGATCTGTCCCTTGTTTATATTTTGAAACACAAAGATGGTTATTCATCTTGTTGATACTGGTTAATAAAAGATCTGTCCCTCGTTTATATTTTGAATGACAAAGATGGTTATTCATCTTGTTGATACTGGTTAATAAAAGATCTGTCCCTTATTTATATTTTGAAACACAAAGATGGTTATTCATCTTGTTGATACTGGTTAATAAAAGATCTGTCTCTCGTTTATATTTTGAATGACAAAGATGGTTATTCATCTTGTTGATACTGGTTAATAAAAGATCTGTCCCTCGCTTATATTTTGAATAACAATGTTAATGTTTGAATCAATTTAATTATTCCATGTTTATAAATACTGACCTTTTCTACTTGTTTGTGGATAAAGTAGCTGACGAGTGGAATAGATATTCCACCAATAAGACATAAAATCCACCCAGCAGTACAACACTTACATAATTTCTTCTTATCCATTCTAAAAATAGAAAAAAAATCCATCTAGCTTTAAGGGGTTATCTTTAATACACCTTTCCACTATCTCAAGATAAGCCCGCCTCCCCTTATCAACCCACAGCAACACAGCATCCTAGGACAAGCTAATCAACAAAATGGCGGTCACTACAAAACTTGATGTGTTACCACACACTATAAATATTGATTATTTCAAGGATAAAACACTCACTGGACGATCAAAAGACCAGGGATATAATTATTTCACATTGGGATACATTCATAGTATACATTTTTGTGAAGTTAATGATAATGAGGTGGACATTGCACCCAAGTGTTACCGGTCTATGAGAAAAAATGAACAACGCATATAAATAAAAGGAATTATTAATACTATTTTGTTGAATTTAAAGTATATCTCTATTTTCAATAAATATGCCTCATAAATATTTACTACAAGTTTTTATCAGTAAGATAATAATAATGAAAATAATTATTATCATATTACAGACTTGTGTAAATAGCATGTAATGTTTGTTTTCTCGTTATCAAATAATCTTATCTACAAATAATTTCTACAGTATATATGTATTTGACTGATTCAATATATAACACCAAAAATTTATTAAAACCATTATTTATTTCTCATATAAAATTAGAATGTACATTATGATACCTTTGAACACACATATGTGTCGTCTGTTATATTAAGTTGGTGACCTGGGGTCGTGTTCTCGAAAGTATCCTAAGATATGTCTTAGAACGATTTTTAGGATGGTAAGACCATCTTAGGACATGTCCTAGGAGTGATCTCGAAGCTGTCTTAATAAGACTATCATAACTTAGGATGTCTTAACTATGTCCTAAGTGTCAACGCAACAAGTATAATAATAGAAATAGTGTGCACAACAATTATTTCCAATATTAACATATAACAAATCCTTGATAAAAATATTCATAATAAATTATATGATTGATTGATTGATTGGTGTTTAACGTCCAGCGAGCAATAATAAATTATAAGATGCAAATAAAGATTTTTTTTTCCATTTCATTTATTTTTTACGCTGTATCCCATGAGCCTGTTTCTTGTTTTCTTTAATTTGCAGTTATTATATACATAGTTCTGAGGTTCATATACGATATGGAACTAATATGTAAAACATTTTTTATGATGAAATACAGTCATTACCGTTATCAAATTATGTTACCATTTCGGGGTTATGACCATCCTAAGACACCTCCATAGAGAACACGGCTTAGGACTAAGATTTATCCAAAGATGTTAAACATCAATCAATCAATCAATCAATCAATAGGATATGTCTTAGTCCTAAGACACTTTTGAGAACACGGCCCCTGGTCTCCCACAGGCTTTACTCCATCGTAAATATGCTTCATAATTAGTTTTTGGTTTAGGGAATGGTATAAATGTTGAAGGCATATACAGCTTTACAAGGAATATATACAAACAACGTACACAAGTCAAATAGACAAAGAAAACAAATTGATCTACATTCAATTACAATTATGCAGCAGTAGAGCCCACTTTTCTCAGTACTATCGACTTTTTAACGAATGGTACCGTAAACCGCATAATTTGTGATGATGACAGAATTAATTGTAATTTTTTAGCTCTGTCATATTCATTAAATTTGGGACAGATTCCGTTTATATCTTTGTACAGTATATTTCTCAAAGTATGGAAAGCATGGTTATAATTCTTACATCAAAAGAAAAAATGAAACTCATCTTTTGTTTTAAATCACAAAATTTACATATTCTATTTTACTTTTTAATTCATGTGCATCTTCCTCTTTCAATTTCAAGAAAATGATCCGATAGACGCATTTTACATAAATGTTTTCTGTCTTCATAATTAATATTGAGTATATAGTTATTCATTTCATATTCAGTCAGTTTAATTTTACTGTATATATAAATTTTCATGTTTTCTTAATTGATTTTAGCTTATCAAAAAATAATTCTCCATATTTCTGTTTCAGTTGCTGTTTAATATCCTTATTAAATGAGGAGTTCCTTTGGGAATTGTTATTATCTTGTATTATATTTATATCAATATTTTCAAATTTGCATATTTATAATCCTTTCTGGATACCTTGCATCAGAATTACATGTTCCCCAAGCACATCTTTTAACCATTTTCACATAAATGTTTGCCCTTCTTCTATACTCTTTGTTACAACTTTATCAATGTTTGACCGAGGTTATGTCGGACAACACGTGCACTAATCAGCTGTTTAGCCACGTGTAAAATTTACCAGCTGTGATTGGTTAATCTACTGATGATTGATAAAAGAGTGGAAAGGTGTATTGGTCAATGTCTAGGGTTTTGTGAACTCATATACAGTACTAACAAGGTGATTTGTGGCATGTCAGTGGTTTTCTCCGGGTACTTCGGTTGCCTCCACCAATAAAACTGACCGCTACAATATATAACTGAAATATTGTTGAAAGTGGCGTTAAACACCTTAAACCTAACCCTGACCCTCAATAGAAAATCACCCAGGTCTGATTATTTTCACTGACAAACCGCTGTGCATTCAGGATAATCACCGCCAAATGCTGAAGAAATTATGGTGAAATTTCACTGTGAACAGACTATCAGCAATTTCTTCTGATTCAGTATCTACATGTATCACTTCGATTCAAACACCAGATAACATCTACAACCACCATAATCAGTTCTCTTCAATAGACATAATATTATTCAAATGACAAAAACTCGTGTATTACACAGATTAATTAAATGTTCAAGATTATAGCATTCTTTATAATAACATTGTTCACCAGGTTATATGTCAGGGTTGATAATAACATTGTTCACCAGGTTATATGTCAGGGTTGACATTTTACTCACATGTGGAAAGCACTTGCATGACCGAATGATTCCAATAAGAGGGTGGTTTGGACCACAGCGGTGCATATTTAAAAAAAAAGTCATATATCTTAAAGATAGTATATAGGGGGTGCATGTTTTTTTTTTAAATAAAGTTATATAAAGAGCCTTATATGCATGTCTTAAAGACAAGCCCTTGTGGTTTGGACCCATATAACTAGTTTAACCTGTCACTTTATATAGAAGTGCCTATATCAGCTATACTAGCTACATTTGTATGTCACACAGACACTTGTTTCATATATAGTATTTGTTTACTACATATCTACGTCTATAATATATCGTGTCGTGACATCTGCTCGGTCATGCAATAAAAGTCGGTCACTTGTTTTGATTTACCATTCTCGCGCAGCACGAGACCAATGACGTCATTCTGTATATTTATAACGTATATAAGACGCCGAAGCAGGTTTTTAAAACTTGAAGATTATAAAATTCGATCAAAACAGGTAAGATTGAATTGACCAAATTTCATACAAGTAAAAAAACTCCTTTTTACTAATGTCCTTTTTACCTGGTCATTCTGCCTGTGAAATATATTTTAAGCGATGGTATTCTCTAAACATTTTTATATTTCCGGTTTGTTGACATAATCGTCATCACAGTTCATGATCGTTTCTGGAATGTAGGCCAAGCAAATTGTATTTTAAAATACTTTGAAAATATGATGATTGATCTTTCAGATTCCACCATTTTTGTGTGTGTTCATTGTAAGTGAGTGATATTAAATGTGATTAAAATAAATTGAAATCAGTCATTCATTGTTTTCCAAAAATACGGCAGAATGTAGTCATTCTAATAGATTGTATTGACAAGCAAAAACACAAAATTCATTGGATTAAATACAAATGTACATGATTATATATGCCATTTATGGGTAGGCAAGTTTAATATTTGCATCAAATAATTAATTTTTAATACTTCAATTTCAAACTATTTAAAAGAAAACATCTTTTGACATTTTTCAGACAAAACAATTACACTGAAAAAGCTAAAATACTGTACTTTCTAAATCTGGTTTACTTTTTAAGTTTGGTTAGCCTAAGACAAAACCATGTGCTTTATTGACCTTTGACCGGCCTTATGTGACGTAATAGGACGTCATTTGGGAAAACCGTACACAACAAATATGGGTCAGTGTGTTTTTATTATCGATCTTTTTTCCATGGAACTTTACACATGTGAGCAAGAATAGATGAGGAACATAATTAAATAGAAAAAAATGTTTACTTTTCAAACATGAAAAAAAAAATTAAACATTATCCAATGACTGACCGGCTTATTGTCATACGGGGATATATATATATTGTGACAAAATTAGTTAACACGTATTTAAAATGCGTATGCAAATTCTAAAAATAAATTAAGACTATATATAGGTGATAATTTACGCACTTGACCGTATAATTTCTTTCCCCACTTCCACGAATTCCCCTGTTTATCTACATTGTTTTAATTGTTTAAAATACACAGTTGGCATGCAAATAATTAATTTACAATTTCCGAAACAGTAGACCATTCTTATTTATCAAGTGGTTGGTTAAATATAGCATTTTAAGCATACAAATAGTTTATATTTTTATTGTTTATAATTACTACGATAACTAACAGAATCATAAACGGGTTGGGATATGAAATAATACACGGAAATAGTCTGGTCCTTTACACGCTTTATGGTTATCATTGGGTTATATGAAATCGTTTTGATGATGCAGACTTTTGGAATCGTCTGTATAAAATGGTATAGTCCAAAATAGAGTATATAAACGCTTATCGCAGCGTGTCTGGTCACTTTGGGTTGCTCGGTCGAGCAACTTGTTTGGTCAAATTGCCTAAGCAATACTATTATTCGCTCTTGGCTACTTGATTAAGCAGCTTTACGCACAGGTGGAATTAACTATAGTGGCGTGCGTAAACGCACAGGACTGACGCACAAGTTGAATTAGCTATAGTGGCGTGCGTCAACGCACAGGACTGACGCACAAGTGCTGTAAAAATGCACAGATTGAATTAGCTATAGTGGCGTGCGTAAAACGCACAGGATCGACGCACAGGTTGATCTAGTAATAGGTGCGTGCGTCAAAACACACAGACTGAACCAGTAATAGGTACGTGCGGAAAACGCACAGGTTAAACTGGTAATAGGTGCGAGGATAAAACGCACAGGTTAAACTGGTAGTAGGTGCGAGGATAAAACGCACACATTGAACTAGTAATTGGTGCGTGCGTAAAACGCACAGGTCCGACGCACGGGTGCTGCAAACACACAACATCGTTCATAGCTAAATAACTGTATAAGCTAAATACACGATATACAGAGCGTCACCTGAATCCAGAGAAGTAACTCTGGTATGAACCGGATTACGCCAGTGACGTGCAACCCCTTGCACGTTACAATATATATATGAAACAAGTGCCTGTGTTATGACCTATGTCAGTAGGTGTTTTTTTCATTATATTATCTGTACAATGTCAATATTAATGATATATACACTAAATATCTTACAGTTTTCTTACCCTTCTAACTTGTTCTCTTATTGCCAGGCAGAAGGAAGGAGCAAGAAATGTTCCGAGGAAGTTTTCCTTATTTTTGTTTATATAACTTTACCTCAGCCGACCAATCAAAGTATACAGTTGTCTCCCATTTCAATCCGGTGCATTGTACAATTTATCCATTATCAAGTTTAGATATTTAGAATGTTTTCCATTGCGTATTATGTCTTTTTGTTGATTATTTATGATATTGGCCACAAGAGATTTATACTTAGCAATTTACTCGTTTAATTTTTTGAAGTGGGAATAGTCTTGCAAAAATTATCCCAAATTAAATCAGCACTTCACCGTAATTGTTTTGTATTTACATTGGTAACACACAACTCAAGTTGCAGAAGTAGGACAAATTGAGCAGATTATCATCAGTGACTTGGTATTTGTTGTAATTTGGGTAACTTATTTGTAAAGTGGTGTACTATTCACATTTTTGTGTGTTTTTCATTTGATACAGTATTCTATTCAAGTCGTATATATTGACATTTGTACTGTGACCTGTCATTGCCAGTCCATTATTGGCATTAGGCCTAGTCATAGCTCGTGTTTGTTTTCCAAAAGGTATAAGCTGTTTTCATCTGGTTTTTTTTTAATGCTAGATAATTTCTCCCATTAATGACAGTTACAGGTTGGAGATTTATTGTTATATAAATGTCAACATGGTTTGTAGTGCTAATGAAAAAGGGTGATATTTACCCTTGACACAAACATCAAGTCTGACATAAGGGACATAACATTGACCAGTCTTAGTTTTTTTCTCATTGATACAAAAGAAATATAAAAATAGGTTTATGTCATAGTTAAATAATCGATTGAAAACACACACCAATTTGATACAAATCAAGTTTTGTTAAGATTCATTTACAGTGATATCCCACAGGCACTTGGATCCAGGATATTTTTTTTTCTCAATTTTATCAATAAAATGTGCATCTACAACGTATATGAACCCGTTTGACATGCTTCGTTGTGAAATAAATGCCTTTATGAACTATGCCACATTTTCCTAATATCTACTCTAAACCTAATATCTATAGAGTAGATATTAGGAAAATGTGGCATAGTTCATAAAGGCATTTATTTCACAACGAAGCATGTCAAACGGGTTCATATACGTTGTAGATGCACATTTTATTGATAAAATTGAGAAAAAAAATATCCTGGACCCAAGTGCCTGTGTGATATCCACCCATGTTCGTAAATCGGTCAGTTAAGACATTTCTTTATCGTACTCGTTCAAATCTGGATTTATAGCAAAACAAAATCCTAAAACTTTGCTCAATCCTGTGTAGAAATGTTGGCGTACTGGCCTATTTTATTTCATGTGAATTCTAGTGGTGCTCAAGTTATGTTGCCTACATTGTAAACTTGGTAAACCATGAAATAACCATGTGGCAAGATATTAGGCCGTGTGGATTGTATTTTATAATATTTCTATTTAAAGAAAAAAATTGTTTAGCCAACTTTTTTTACAACATGTATTTTATATGTAAATATATTCATCGATGCGTGTTAACATGTATGCCGGTGGTAAAAAGCTAATTTTGTATGTCCGACTATAAATAAAACTATAGATTGTGTTTTTGTAACATGTCTGTCAAGTTAGCAGTGGCATAATGGTTAGCGTGCTTGCTTCGAGTGCAGTAGATCGTGTGTTTGAGCCCAGATCAGGTCAAACCAAAGACTATGAAATTGATATTTGTTGCTTCTCCGCTAATATGTAGCATTAAGGAATATGAGCAATGACTGGTTGGCTCGGAATCAGAATAATGTGTCAGAGTGGAGCGACATGTCTACCCATGGACTGTTGTTTCAATGAACTAGCACTTTAAATTTACAGCTAAGTGTATTAGTCTAGTACAAAGCAGACAACATCATCATCATCTCCTCAAAATATAGCTTGTTCTTGCCTTTATATAGCTGAAAAATTGTTCATTTGGTGTTAAGCAATAATCACTCACTCATACAAATGTACGTCATGAAAATAAAGAAATAAAACCCATGCTATAGACTACAAAAATATATGATTCATTTTGATTTTGTAGGAGACCAGAATAAATATAAAGAAATAAAACCCATGCTATAGACTACAAAAATATATGATTCATTTTGATTTTGTAGGAGACCAGAATAAATATAAAGTGATGAAGTATGAGGAAGAGAATATTGCTACTTTTCAAACTTTTCCAAACTTAAACTTTTCTTGGTAAGAAAATATGTAGTGTTTCGTTAGTATGGGAAGCAAAATATTGATGATCAGCCATATTTTTATTTCTGTCTAACAGTATAATTTCATGTATTGACAATTGTCTTTTCTTTGTATTTTAGAGTTTTAAGTGAGCCAGGGGAGAAGTATGTTTTGTTGTAGTTGATAAGATTGATGACTGCCACATTTCTACTTTATTTATAATATTGACAAAAATGTATTAGATCTGGATTTTTAGCTCACCCGAATACAATACAGAGCACAACATATGGCATTTGAAAACCAGGTCCTAGTTTGAGACAGGCACAAAAATATGGCAGGGTTAAACCAAGGAAAAAAGCATGGCGGATTTCTGATTGACAGAAATTTAAAAATCTTTTCCTCTGAAACTACTGGTCCAAATAATTTTAGATTATGTTAATAATAGAAATAATGAATGTAAGGATCTCTACGAATATTCATCATTTCGTCCTGTTCCTGTGAAAGACAGCCGTAGGAAATATCTGTTTCTGATCAGCTGGAACTTTAAAGATATTCTCCAAAACTGCAGGTCCAAATGATTTGTTACCGTTCTCTACAAAGATTACTTATTTAATCTTGTTCTACTGAAAAACATTGAAGTGATGTACAATTCTTGTCACAGAAATGATAAACAGAAAACTTGATTAAACCAACACAGTGCATGTATAACCAGTGGACAATTATAATGATTTTTAATTCCATTTTATCTAATCTTCAAATATAATTTTAAATTTGTATTTTTAAACACTGTTTCTATAACTTTGTTTTATCATTTTAGATTGTCTACAATTATAACTACGATTAGAGAAAAACCATGGCAAAGGTCTCAAGAGTACGTTAAACTAATATGAAAGTAGAAATTGAACATGAATGTTCTACCAGATTTGATCAAGACAAATATAGAAGATCAAAGTTTAATGTGTCATTCAAAGCAAAAGATATTTTGGAGACAATATAACATAAAGACAAAAGAAAGACAACATTCAGAAAACAGGAAAAAAAATCTGGTTACGATACAACACCAACAGTACTCAACAAAAATCTTACATAAACAAAATGAAATCTACAGATTTGTACCTTCCACCTTTCAAATAGGACTGGTTGAACTATGCATTCATTGGCAGATTTAGGCATGACTTTCTCCGTCAATACAAAATACATCAGATTAATACATGTACAATGTTGCTGTCTTAGTCATTAATGGTGTATGAACGACTTCGTTTGAGACTAATATCAGTTTTCACATACATTGTTGTATCAGAATTTAAAATTTTGATAGGTGAAAACTAGTCCTTCTGTGACAATGGTAAACCATATTTCTAAATAAATCTAGACCTTTACTGGACTACATGGGTGCTGTAACCCCAAAATCTGATAATTTTTTAAAGTTCAATTCAATATTTAAACTTAAAATATTGTTATACTTTTAAAATATTATTTTTTTTTATTTTAGGTGTCTACATATCAGAGTAAAAATCCCAGAAATACTAGAGGAATAATAGGGTAGTTATAGAAAAATGACACAAATATTTGTTAAATATCTCTTTTAATATTTATCGAAATTTAAACATGCTGTGTTGCCTGACACTGTGCAGAGTTTTCAAGTAGAACCAAATACATTTGATTAACAAATACGTCTCCTTATCTGGAGGAAGAAGAAGGAGAAGAAATTATATTTTGATTGGGTGATTAGTCAAGAATGTCATAATGTATTTAAAGCAATAAAAAGCTATATTGTGACTTCCAGACTTATTGGAAGAGAAAATCCTGTAGATTTGTGCAATTGTCTGAAAAATGTTTACAGTTAAGATGGGTATGAGAATGTGAACCCACATCAGTAGTGTTAAGCTTGTGGTCATCACATATAAGAATCCACTTCCACCTTTTATGTGGAATTAACTGGTATTTTAACAAGACCATATGTTCATGTATGTTTTATCAGTATAATATAATCCTTAATACAAGATTTATTTACCAAATTACTTGAAACAAATATTAACCGCAACGATAGTGCAATAGTTAGCATGCTTAACTCAAGTGCGGTAGATCGTATGTTCGAGCCTTGATCGGGTCAAACCAAAGACTATGAAATTGGTATATAAACAAAACTCCATGTTAATGTATGCCTTACCAGTATTATATTATCCTTAATATAAGATTTATTTTCCAAATTTCTTTAAAAAATACAAATATTAATAATTTTGTTCCCTTCTTATAATGAATGGCTGAGGTAATCCTGTGAATCTCTTTGTTAAGTAGATAATATTATATAGTCAGACTTCGTTATGTCATAGTCGATGGTTCTTACTAACTTGGTACGATTTTGCCAAGTACCAGGTATTCAAGTTATCAGAACAAAATTGGGTAGCAATTACGATGAACAGACCATATTCTTAATTCAAGTTACCGTATGTAAAAAAACAACTTATTTTTAGGTTTGCCTGAACATCTATTAATAATATGCTTGTAATTTTGATTTTCTATCTCCATTGGAATATTTTTATGTTAAACATTGGGAAACAATGCATTAATTTTTTTTATGACTTACTGGTAATATATAATTTATTATCTTTTTTAGTGATAGAGAGATCCGATTCAAATGTTCATTACAGAATGTCATTATAGATGTATTACGAGGCAGACCAGGATGGACGGAGGTTCCTGGGTAGGTTATTGAACGTGTGTTGTGTATTGGTGTGTATCAATCATGCTATTTCAGAAACTGTCATGTGTATTTTCTTCACACCAGTCGGTAATAATGAATGCAAAATTTTGAATAAAAAATGGAAACATTTAAATGTTTTACTTAAAAGTATGTCAAAATCTACACCTTAAAGCTCATGAAATAAACTCAATGAAGTTTGAAGTTGCATTTTTTATATAAATATATCCTTGTTTTTCTGCTTGCTGAAATGAACATTATTTATTCGCAACACTTCAAATTTTAGAGAGTCCACCATTAATTAACCAGAGTTTAATTAATTCTTTGAAATCAATATAGCAAAATGATGATTTAAATAATTATTACAAGATTTTACCACCAGGCTAAAATATCGGCGTTCTACGTTTGCCCCCAAAATCCATTTATTTGCACGAATGTATGAAATGCTCCAAAAAATAAACAAAGCATGCACATTAATTAAAAATATTCAGTGATGTTAAAAATAAAACTATATACAACATTAAGATGTCTTTCTTTAAAATAAGAGGTTTATGGTGTTTTATGCCACTTTCAACAATATTTCAGTTATATCGTGGCGGTCAGTTTTATTGGTGGAGGAAACCCGAATATCTCTCTTTGACAACAACCTTACATTTCAAAATTGAATTGAATCATGTGAAATGAAACAATAATGATACCACTTTCAGTATTATTTGACAGAACAAATTGTCTTATTTGTTTGTTTTCATCCCAATGTTTTCCAGAACTTCAAAATTTTATGGCTTTGTCCGGAACAATAACATGTGTAATATCTCCATTTTGTAAATTATCTTCATCCATTTCTCAAAATGTATGGTTTAATTATGCTGAATAAAGTGACATGTAATTTAAATGTAAACTAACCATACAGCTATATTTGTGCATTTTACAGTCTCTTTTTTTTTGGGGTGCATTTGGTATATTTTAAAATCCGTTATTAGCACAAACGTAGGATGGCCTATAATATAAGGTGTAGAAGAGAATACAAAAATATGACTGTTTCTAAAATAGCAGTTTATGATAACTAGTGTAGATTTGTTTTGTTGCAGTGCTATAATTTGTTTAATAACAATAAAAAAAAACAGGATAAGAAACACTGTTGTAAGTTAATTATTGTGGTCGTCTTGAATGCCCCTGTGCCAAAGGAATTAAAACTGAACAATATATAGGTCTAAAATGTTTTCATATATACAGTCAAACCTGCTTTAAAGGGAACCTCTATATAACAAATCACTGTCTATAAAGGGCAGACTCATGTTTCCCATTAATGAATAGTGCATATAATCTTAACCTGATAAAAGTTTAACTTCTCATAAGGGTACATATTTAGGTTCTCTTGAGTGGCCTTTATATTCAGGTTTGACTGTATTTTTAGAATAGGGTTGACACTTTGTATATGCTGAAACAGCAGTCTTCAGACAGACATGTCACTCCACACAGACACATTGTATGGTTACACTGGGATGATCAGTCATCAGTCTTTCCTCCTTGATACTGTGTGCTTAGCTGAATAGCAGCAAATACTCTTTTGTCAGTGTTTGGGTTTGACCTAAAACGGGCAACACAAGCCCACATTCTTCCACACCTGGTATGAGCATTGCTTTTTGTTGCCATGCTGAAACCTGGAGGTTTCCTTGGTTTTATAATTGAAGCATCAGGATAGTACTTTTCACCATAATATATATTTTGGTCATTCACCTTAATGTGACAGGGGTATTAAAGACAAAACTTTATAGTGCTATCACATACATGTACATTTTTGTTAGATGTGTTATTATAGCGTACAATTGTTGTTATTTGTACAGTGAAACCTGTCTAAACCGAACTTTCTTCAGACAAGCATTTGCGTTCAGAATAGACAGGTGTTTGATTTATACAGTTTAAACAATAAAGATTTCCTACATTGGAACATTATTAAGTTCGGCTTTTACTTTATTTCATTTTTTACAGGGTTTGGTTTAGACAAGTTTCAATGTATATATATTTTTTTAAATTATATTACATATCATTTGATAGATGTGCCGCTAAATGTTATATTTTTATAAATATTCATTCGTTCCAGCTATCTAGATTTCAGGGAAATTGAAAAAAAAGGTTGGTGAACGAGGGCTTCATTCTGAGATAAAAGAATTGTCGCTCCAGTTCTTCCATAAAGACTATGGTAACATTTGTTGGTTCAGAATCTACTTTAACGATTGTTTCAATTTTATTAAGCTCTAGAAATATCTATTAATTTCAGTCCAAATAGTCAACTTCAGACAGCCCAGCAGGGCACCAAACCCACAGGGTAAGTCTGACTGGGTTACTGTTGATGTCTCTCAGGTACCAGATAGCTTTTGGAATGCACGTTAATGCATTTATATTATTTATTGTTTGTTGTGTACAATGCATTATTTAATGGTATTGGTACACAGTTTGTTGTCTAGTTATTATCAATAGACCATTAGCACATTTCAAACTTTGATTCTAACATCATAGATTTTACGGGAGTTATTATTTGTTAAGGGATGCAAGATGGTCTCTTTTTATGCAAAGTTCAACAAAAATAACATATATGTTTTCCCATAATCTGTTGAAAATTTTAAAGTTACAAATATAATTTGTGAATTTTCTATTTGCTATAAAATTATCATCTGATTTTTTACAATGGTTCAAATATCTACAAATTGTGAGAAAATTATACTCAAATTTGTTGTTCTTTCCATTGCACTTGCTAAACTGGGTACCATTTTGTGTGTTGCAAGGGAAATAACTCTTATAAAAAGACATAAATACATATAATTTAAGAGTCAAACCAGGAATGTACAAAAGGTCTATTGAAGACAGTATGAGTGAAAAATGTATTTCCTTATTTTGAAGGAGTTTTAAATTGAATGGAAGAAGCAGAAATCTGAGGAATTAAAAATATTTTTTTTACAAGGATTTGGGGAAGAAAATATGATAATAATTAACAATGGTTTAAAAATTGTAAAGATAAGTAATAATATATATTTTTGGGGGGATTTGTTCATATTTTTTTTTATCTATAGTATTTGTATCCTTTCATGTTAAATCTAATTATTCAGAATCTTGGAGATAATGTTTTCTATGTTTACATACAGCATTATTTCCTGTCTATTATTACAGAATAATAACATTAAATTCAGTCCCATTGAAAATGTTTGGGTAAGTTTTAATTAAAGGTATAACAATAAACAATGGATTTAATTTTTTAATTTTAGTTGTTTACCATATTTTCTGGATTATTGGTCCAGATTTTTTTGCTTGAAAATTATAGTGTTTCCCTTATAAGCCTATAGAAAATATAGCAGTTAGATATTTAGTCCACAAAGACTTATATTGTTCACCAATACTGTTTAGATTTTTATTTTTATTTGTCAAATTATAATCAGTATTACAGTACTCCTTTTAATTTTAAAGTTATATCATATCTTAAAAAAAAAAAAATTTCTTCAAACTTTTGGATTTTTTTTCTTTGAAGATAAATTGATATAAAGTACTAAATAAATAATAATAATGTTCCAGTTGCTCACGATATAGCTGAAATACTGCCAAAAATGACATTAAACACCAATCAATCAATCCAATTGCTTAGATTTCTTTTCTGTAGATTAAGGATTTTTTTTTTGCAAATTCCAAAAAAGAATAATTATGTTTTAATGTGTACATATATAATAAATTTATTTAATTAAGTGTATTGGCAATTTATCCCTAAATTATGTTTTAATTATAATTAAATTAAAGGATTTTTTTTTAATATGATGTGTCTAACGAGGTATGAAAATAGTCTGGATGGAAGTAAAATGTTGTGAGGAATGAAGAAATAATTAATTAATTAATGCAGATTTTTGCTCTATATAAATGAAAATTCCCTAATAAGACAATCATTTTAAGTATTTCACATATTTTTAAATTAAAACTGTTGATACAGACCATTTAATATAAAATTAACACAAAGGGAGATGACTCATTCCATTTTTTTTTTTTTTTTTTTTTTTTTTTTTTTTTTTTTTTTTAGCAATTTTGTCATTTTTATTACAATACTGTGTAGTTTTTTGGTCAAAATTTTATTAAGGTATTTTGTATTTAGTTTTTGATAAATAAACTAAAGTATGAGGTAGAGCAAGTAGCAAGAGGACACACCAGATTTAGAGACACTGACGGTGAAAAAAAATGTAGAAATTTGTTAATTTACTGCAATTCTTTTTTGTAATTTTTATAAGTCTTTATAAATTATGTGAAAATAAATTGCTCATGGGATTAAAGTTGGTTAATGGTAGCATTCCCAGCACACACACTAATCAGTGATCAGTTCCATTCTGGCATGTATTTATAGATATACAGTCAAGGGCGTAGCTTGGGGTCAAATATAACCGAGGCAGGGGGTCTCCCCCACCCCCCAAGGAAAACACATTTTTTTCTTTTTAAAACAAGTAGTCATGGCCTATTTGAATCAAATTTGTATTGTATTGATGCCATTACCACTGAGCATGTCGAATTTAAAAAAAAAAAAAAAAAAATGAAACGCCTGTGAACAGATGACATGAAACGAGGTATCTTAAAGGAGAGCCGAGTTATTGAATGCAACATAAAAAATAGTGATAAACCATTTTGGTGGCCTCATGTTCATTGAATTTTTTTTTCACATGTTAAGCTACTCATGTGCCAATTCTGATCTTGTTAACAGGATTCATTGATTACTGGTCAGCCACAACATTACATTGTTATACTTATTTAACAGGATTCATTGATTATTGGTCAGCCACAACATTACATTGTTTTACTTATTAAATAATAAAGATGTTATTAGAGCAACTTACATTAAATATTTGTATTTATGCAGTTATTTTTGTCAATGGAAGCTACGCCACTGACTGTGAAACCTGTCTATACCAAACATCCTTTGGACCAACTTTTGTGTTCTGAATAGACAGGTGTCAGATCTATACAGGTTAAATCAACAATACTACCTACATTGGAAATTTATTTATTTAAGTTCAGTTTATTCAGGATTTTGGTTTATTCAGGGTTTGGTTTAGACAGATTTCATTGTATATATTATTCTATAGTATACATAGTAATAAGGTTGTATTTTGCTCTGTATCCAATCAGAAACAATTATCAGAAAATACTAAGAAACCTACAAATTAAAAAGAGAAATCCACTTCAACTTTATGAATTGTGCAATGTCATGCCAAAAGTGTGTCAATTTTTCAAGAGTACCCTATACATTCATATAAGAACATATTTTCTTTAAAGTATTCTGCTGGTCTTGATTCTTGTTGGATTTTCATGAAACTTAATTGTACCTATGAAAAGATCATTTCTACAGTTTTTACCTTAAATCTTGAATAATTTTACAAATAAGGATTTTTAGGTATTAAAAGGTGTTAAATCAAAAATGTATCTTTTGACACCACAATTTACTAAATATATAGTAAATTGTCATGTCCATCATTCAATTTGGTATTTATTTTGCAAATGCTGGTACATGTACTTGTTTTTATTTATTTCATTTTGTTTTGCAAATGCTGGTACATGTACTTGTTTTTATTTATTTAATTTTGTAAAGAAATTGTGTTTTTATATAAATATATAGGGTAATTTTGAAAAATGTATATACTTTTTGCATGATACTGTAGTTCAATTAGGTTCACCTAGTTCATAAATATGAGGAGTATTTCTAACACATATTTATAAAGTTAGGTATAGGAAATCAGTTACAGTAGGTTTTTTTTTATTAAAGGAGAACGAAACCATAATATCATTTGTGGAATTCTGTCATAATGGATAGAAATTTAGAATTGATCACCATTATGACAGAATTCCACAAATGATATTATTGTTTTGATGAAGTTAAGCTGAACTGGTAAATCTGAATAGAAGGATATACGTCACTGATAAGTGAGAAATGGCAGCCTCCATCTTTAGCGGGAAATTTAAAATCAATAAGATATAAACGTGCTTTAACACCAGCCCTTGTAAAGTTTTCATTAAAAAAGTCATATTTTCATTTTTTTATTAGATCAAAATTCTGTATAACCCAAAATCATCAGTTGGTTTCGTTCTCCTTTAAATAGTGATAAATTTATTTGTGTCGAAAAAAAATGAGTTTGTTGCACATCGGTGCTGTAGTAAAGTCGAAAAATAATACTATTTATAGAAATCCTTCCCTGTGCTCTTCATCAGTAGTAAACTTTATTTTTAACCAGTTGACCTTGCTTGACCCCAATCATAATATACCAAACTTAATTGCCAGAATAAACTATATGATGATTTCCTCCAAAAAAAATGTTAAAAATACAACCAAAAAACCCCCCAAATATTAACAAACAAGCAAAATGTCAGAAAAATAAAAAAGATTTTAATAGCTAGAATGGTGTTGATTATAATATTCTTTACATGTTTTTATATGTTACTATAGAGTTAAGTGACTTTTCCTTATTCAGAATTCTGTATTAAAAATTACCTTAGATTATAGGTATGAATATATTGGATGTGGTATTTTATTTTTGACTCATGGTGAGGGCCACCTACACTTTATTCTATATGAGAAAATTTTAAAGCTACTTTCTAAATCTCATCGGTTATGTATCTAAAATACTCTTGATATTTTTTTTATCATTTAATCTGGTTTTACTTGAATCAATCTTTTTCCATCATTCATTAAGTAAATTTACAACATATTACATAAGTAGAACATATATTGTTGAATGATGCAAAATTACACCGAAAAATATCAAAAAGTATTGTCATCCAAACTAATTTTTGAAAGCTTAAATCTAATTGAAAAATAAGTTTAGAAGAACAAAATATATATAGTAATTGTTATTATGATATGTATTTCTTGTATTTTAAAAACTGACTTTGTAAAATCATTTATGAATTCCAGTCAACAAACAACAGGTCCAACCCCAACAGGGAACCAGGGTAGACCAAGGTAAGTAACTCTGTCTATGAACACCATCTCATCTGTATACACCTTCAGTATTATAGACCCTTTATCCAAAGGTTCTGACTACCTGCCAACACTGTATATCCGAACTGCGTTATTTCAGAAACATGACTTCAGTGTCTTACAAATCTCAGCCTGAACCCTCAAACCTACATTTATTCAATAGCTTCAATATCTTGAGACATCTTTCACTAACACCTTAAGCTTTCTCCCACTTTCATTACCTAAAGCTTAATTCTACCCTAGAACATCTTGTCTGTCTCATTGTTTAAATATTGCCTGTCTAGAATCTTAATATCTACATTTCTTGTCATTGCAGTTTCATGCTTTAAATTAAAGGATAATAAGTGATTAACGATGTTTTTTAAAACTAGATGATGTTTCTCAGTCATCTCTCATCGAAGTGCAAAGCCCCTGACATGAGGGATGACTGAGAAACGTCCTCGAGTTTTAAAAAACATCTTTAAATGTTTTATCGCTATGATAGTATGTTTATCAAGGATTTGGTAATGTGATGTCATTATGACGTCATATTAGAAAACTGCGATATTACTATATGTGTCCTTGACAACGCTTAGCAATAATTGGAATCATCTCAGCGCTTGCGTGATATGAAATATATTGGTTTTAAACATCAAAGGGAAAATAAACAAAATAGCGATAAAGGAAATTAAAGCAAAAAATTGATTGCAGTTTCTTATAGTAGTCATTAAATGTTCAATCTTCATTAGAAACTTTCTTCTTTTTTTCATGTTCTAACTTTCTATGACAAAAAAGAAATAGTGCCTGATGACATCAACGTATAGCTAACACAAATTCTATACAACTCTGCTGAACCATTTGAACCATATCATAGAACTTGATTTCTATAATATGGACCAATTTTAAAAGTACATCTTTTCTAAGCCTCCTATAAACATTTTCTCTGGACTCTGCTAAGTAGAAATCCTGTTGTTATACTGACCTTAGACATCATGATGTGCTGCTATCTTTACCTGCTTTTACACTCTTTTCTCACTGTTTCAAAGTCTTTTTCTTAAATTTAGTGTTTCCATTTTGAATTAAGATGTAAAACATTTTCAATGCTTAACTCAAAATTTCTATAAATTTTGCATTTAATGTTGTCAGAGACTAAGCTGAGATTTTATAACGGTTTGATTTGTTCTAAGATATTTATACAATTTGATATTTCTGTCTCAAAATTGTATATACAATAACTGAATTCTGAAATTAAAGTCAACTTGAAAACAGCATGTTATACATATTTATTAAGTAATGCCTTTCTATAGATGGGAGGGGAAATGAACATGCCCCACTCTACACTATAATAATAAAGAATCCCCTGGAATGCAAGACTGCAAGTGTTAATCTATCTTTTCTCCCTTACAAAAAGACAGAAATCCCCTGGAACCCACCCCCTCTATAGATATTACAAGTTCGTTTCCATGATAACTTGTTATTGGTTAATTCATATGAATGACCTTGACATTGCAGCATTACTGGCAGTTCTCAATCAACAAGTACAATTCCAAATAGATTTAGGTGAGTTCAAAGGTCAATTATTGTAGCACTTTGGTGAAGGTCACAGTCTAAATATTTATTCTCAATGTTAATATTTTATATATAATCTCAAAACCATTGTAAACACAAACTATGTCATATCTATTTTGTATTACAAACGGGGGTTATCAAGGTCATGTGGACTATAATTGCACAAAATCTTTAGAAAGTATATGTTGGTGCATAATAAAGCTTAAAGTTTTTTGCCCAGTATAAATAATATTGTATTATGTGAAAATTGTAATGAAAAATAAAAGTTTAAAGTTTGTTAAATAAATGTGAAGGTCACATAGATTACAAATTGCATCTTATCAGAATAAGGGTTAAAATTTTATCATAAAAGGGTACAAATCTATTTGAATATGGTTCTAAATGTGTGTTACATGTATACACAGTGTTGAAGTGCACTGTCCAAATATTTAAATCATCCATGTTTTCAAGAATTGTCTCCCTTTTATACTCTGGACATGGTTTTTATAGTATATATGTATATTTCAAAAAGGTGAAGGCTGCCCATTAAATTTGCATAGAATTTATAATGTATATATTGTAGATAAAAAAAACTGATGGTTTAGATTTTTTGAATAAATGTAAACAGAATTTATATTGTACATGTAATAAAGTGCAATAGAATATAGCTTTTTTATAATGACATACCAGTAGTACAAATTGCATTATTGCATAATGGTAAATCTATTGCAATAAGTGTAAGATACTATAAAAGATAGGATATGGTCTAACTAATGTAATAATTTTTTAAGAATTATTTAAAGTCAAAATATTACATGTTTATTACTAATTTTTTTTATCAGAATAAGAATTAACATATGATATAAATAGTAGAAATGTCATATTTTTTTGTAAATTAAACAATGTTTGCTGATTATGCATTATAAGTAAAGTTGATGGATCTGGGATTTTTTTCTGCGATGTGGTATATCGCCACAAAAAAGAGAAAAAATTCACAGCAGATATCTAATTAGGTTGATGCTTAAGTTAATAATGTTTGTGATTCCTTACGGGAGGCAGTCATTAATCAACAATGAACATGTGATATTACTTTAAATTTAATTGATTTGAAAAGTGAGTTTAATTTCATTTTAGACAAGTTATTCTTGACATGTGTTACTGACTAGAAATAGTAGAATGTAACATCGGCACTCGACGTTCAGTGAATAAAATGTAGGGTCAATGTGGAAAAGAAAATAGTGTCACTGTTATATTATATAATAGTGACACTATTTTTTCCCCATTAATTGACCCTACCTGATTTTATTCATTGAACGTCGAGTGCCTGTGACTGTAACATTCAGCCTTTTTTGCTTAATTTATATTATTTCTTTTTTCTTCTTCAATTGGTTCATTGTAATTCCTGTCATTCACACATGTATCTTCAACAGGAAAGTTTACTGTATTTCTGATGGCCATCTTATTATTTTTATTGAAAATTAAAAAATCTGCTTTGAAAGAAAACCTTAAAAAATATAAAATATTAAATAGTGAATAATTTTAATTTTTGAACACTTAGTCGACCGCTGCTACCAGCAGCACCTCAGGCCACACAATCTGTGACACAAGGAAGATGGGGGTGAGTGTCCTGTTATTATATTCTGAGTAGTTGACTGGTTGTAGTAATTATTTTGTAGAATATTGTGATCTCAATAGCCTCTTTACAGTAGATTACTGTTTATGGTTGTGTATAGTACTTCACATTGATGTATTATATGCACACCTCTGGTAACTTAATAGAACTGATGTCATACGAAATTTCATTTTTACTTTCTATATTTTTTGTGTGTATAATGATCACCTTTGTCTATCAAGAAGAGCAACATAAGTGGGCATTATACATGGATGGTTACGGTATCATTGTCTGTTGTGATGGCATGACTGATGATAGATAACAAAATATTGTACTAACACAACTACAAGTACTCGTATAGTTACACTATTTTGAAATCTCTGTTTTGGTGAAATGTTCAAAATACCAGAATTTCTAGATATATTTCTAGATAGACATACTAATATGTTACTTGATTTTGAGCAACATTAATTGTATATTTCCCCCTATTGACCCTTTCTAAAATATATTTTGTGCAGTTTCTATAAGGGACATGCTTTCACTTCTCATCTGTTAATGTAAAATGTAAACAAATGAAAACAATGTTTGCAATCTTGAATGAAAATGAAATTAATAACTTTGTTTAGACACAGATACCATTTATTGGACAAATAATTAGTGATTTGTTCTTTCTATTGATACACAATATTTTGCTGATAGTTATTTTTTTATTGTTGAAATTTAACAAGTTTGAAAAATATCTTTGCATTTCAGTTGTATAATAGATTGGTAATTCTACAGTACTCTGTATTATATGGGAAGATATTGTACATGTCTGTATTGTAGTGAAAATTGTAGCATCTTGTCCAGCAATATAGACTCATGCAAGTTCATCCCATATTGTACATAGCACTGTACAATTTCCTATCAATATTGATAATTTAAAATGGAAAGATGTCTTTATTTATTTTTTTTATTTAAAACCAAAAAGATACAGATATTTACTGGTAACTGATAACTGATACGATTTGTGTTAGATACATGTGACTTTTGGTTTTGAATAGAAAATGCATTTACTAATTCAAAAATTAAATCTCTATGGTTTCTTTAGTAAGAATTTGGTGAAAATAATGTATGATACCTAGTTTTATATTGTTTTAACAATCATGCATGTTTTAGCTTTAATATTATAATATATTTTGTTTACATAAAAGTATACTTATTGTATTAGATATTGTTAATCCTATCTCTGGAATAGTATGGCTCCAGGATTTAAAGATATTGAACTGTTTACACAGTCTTGAAGATTTGTAGGTAGCAATACCAGTTAAGTCTTACATACTGAACATTTACCCCAACACATTTTTTTAACCCTGAAATTGCATTGTGCACAATTAAAAACATGAAAAAACTGTAAATTTTGGTTGAAATATTTACAATAGAAAAATATATGTACTGGGTATTACTATCAAGATAGAAAGTATGAGTATGCAATAGTTCCCCTCTTATAAGGTTACCCCTTCTGGCAATGAAAAAAATGGCTTCTCTCTAGGAGGACATTTTAATTGTATTTTAGTATGTAAACACATCTGAAATCTGACCTGGTAAGAGTGTGGGCTTATTAGAGAGGGACTACTGTGTTCCATTCAACTTTCAACAAAGCAAAAAAAAATTTTTGAATCTGTTATTTTAGTTATATTGCTCTGTAGCTATCATTGGTTGAGAAAAAACAAACACATTTTACAGTTATCAAAGTTTACTTCCACCTATACCAAAAAATAGGTAAGTTACACTTGGTCTAGTTTGACCTTATACAATAATTACACTGTCTGATTTGACCTTGTAATTTTGTTGAACTGGTCTATTTCTGGCATTGCTCTTGGCTCTAAATTAGTGGTGTTTCTATTTATATTAACAGAAAGATTTTGAGACAGTTTAAATTTGATACATTGCTTTTTTAGCTCACCTGACCCAAAGGGTCTTGTGAGCTTTTGTCATCACTTTGCGTCCGTCGTCGTCGTC
>MJUT01014931.1:151197-163955 GCA_002080005.1 Gigantidas platifrons | reverse complement strand
GGCATGCAGACATTCTTAAGAGGACTTAGTTTATGTCAGGTGAGCGATACAGGCTCATGTGAGCCTCTAGTTTCAGTTGTATTCATATTAATCAGCAATTTTTCTTTCTTCAGATGTAAATATTTACAATAATAGATAATTTTTTTGTTCTGCTCTCTTGTCATACAGATGATTATGTATGTGTACTATTATATTCTTTTTTTAAGGAATTGGATTGTGTATATTTTGTGTAAAATGTAATTACGTTTGTTTTATCTTTCAGGAAATTGAAATCAATTTTAATAAAAATTTTAATTTAAATATTTCAAAGGGATATAATTTCTCATTACCATATAAGAATGTGTATAATCATTAAGGCTGGTTGATCAGACCATTTTTGAAGGAGAGTTATTGCCCTTTTTGACTCAGAAAATTTCATCAAAACATTATTGTATAACTCCTAAGTTTTAAATGGGAATCCTCAAAACTTGGCATGTTTGATTATTATCATATGAAGACTTGCATATATTATAGAAGTTTTGAAACAGAGTTATTGCCCCTTTTTCACATAGAGGGTTGGGTTTTATGGTATTGAAAGCCACTTTCAAAAATATTTCAGTTATATTGTGGCAGTCAGTTTTTTTTTGTGGCAGTCAGATTGGAAGTACCCGGAGAAACCACTGACCTGTCGCAAGTCACTGACAAACTTTATCACATAATGTTGTTTTGAGTACACCTCACCATGAACGGGGTTCAAACTCACAACTTTAGTGGTGATAGGCACTGATTGCATTGGTAGTTGTAAATCCAACTACAATATGATTAGGACCACAATGACTCGTTTTATCAAAAAGATTATACATGCGACTTCTCCTACATTTTAAATGTAAATTCCTCAAAAGTGCAATATCAAGATTAGCTTATTATTTAAGAATTTCTCAAAAGATGAAAAATGTAATAAAGGGCAGACATTTATTTATTGTGTCAAAACTAACTCTCAATTCCTGTTTATTTCTGTTTACTACTATTATCACCAATGTTTATACATTAACTATGTAAGAACAAAAATATTGGTAGAGGTTTATTTTCTCTTTATTTTAGGACCTTTTATTTCTCCTAGGATCTGAAAATGTTTCTTGAAAATAATTACAAGGAGAATGAGAATAATAAACACATCTTTTCTCTTATTTATTTTTTTCTTTTTTCTACTGGTTGTAGAGGTATTAGCATTTAATATTTTCGGAACATACTTGTTATGAAATTTTTCTGTCAGTGTAACAATCTTAAGATTATTTTTTTAAACTTGTGTTGATATATATATATATTTTTTTTTTTGTGATAAATTTTTCCCTAATGTGAAATAATATAATAGATTAAATTCTCATTTCTGTTTAAAAAAAAAAGCCCAACATTTTTCTGATTTTCAAATTTAACCTCATTTGTGATATTTATTAATTTTTTTAGTGTTTTTTCATTACAGTGATGGTGACTGGGATTTCTACTGGTGTGACAGAGAATGGCTTCATCAGAACTATGATACCATGTTCTTACACGAACACCAGAAAATATTACATTTTAGAAATCACTATGAGGTGAGTTATCTCCCATTAATGGAGATTTTCATGTTTATGCATGAGACTAAAGATGTCTATCAACTCTTAAAGTTTATGTGTGATTCATACCTGGAATGAGGTATACTCAATTCATTATTATATGATAAAGTAACTCAGTTACTGGTACCAGGTTGATAATTTTCTCCAAGTGTACCAGGCAGAAAAAACTAACCACAATATACAGTCAAACCTCTATATAAAGGGCACTGAAGGGAACCCGAAATAGTGCCCTTTATATACAGGTTCAAATTATATGCACTATTCATTAAATGAAGAAAATTAAAGTGCCCTTTATAGACATTGATTTGTTGTATTCAGGTGCCTTTTAAGGCAGGTTTGACTGAAATATTATTGAAAGTTAATGGTGTTAAGCACCAATAAACCTAATCTTAATAACAAGAAAATCATCAAGAGTTATCTCCCATGAATCACTGTATCAGTATTATAATACTTTGCCATTACACCAATATTAGACAAAAAATGAATGTTCTGAATAATATTTCTAGTAGTTGATACTGAGACATGGCAGATACTGGGAATTATTGTTGTCATTTTAATTTTGAATTCATTACCTATAGCAAGGGTACAAATTTAAGAAGGAGCCATCATTGTTGTGATCGTATGGAAGATGGATTTATAACTACCTATGGAATCAGTGTGTATCACCACTATCGTTGTGAGTTCCAATCCCACTCAAACGAGGTGTACTCGATACAACATTATGTGATAAAGTTTGTTGGTGACTTGCGACAGGTCGGTGATTTTCTCCAGGTACTCCCCAACCAATATAAAAAGTGACCACCACAATATAACTGAAATATTGTTGAAAGTGGCGTTAAACAGCATAAACCAACCAACCTATAGCAACAGTACAAATTGTCAAATATTTTTGCACTGTGAAAATAATAATCTAAATGAGAATATAATGGAAATTGGATGATGATCAGTGTACAAAAAATTATAATGTCTGTTGTGAAACCTCATGATTTTCTGAGTATAAAAAATTATAATAATTGTTGTGAAACTTCATGATTTTCTCCTGCAAGAAAGTCAAATTTTTGCACCTATAAAAAACAGGCTAAGTGCTCTCACTCTTTACTGTTAATATATTGGTCAATTATAGGAAGAATAGCAACAATATACATGGTTTTTAATCATTTTAAAATAATGTTATAAATAACATTGAGGATAGTGTTAATTTTAGATTTTATCAGTATTTATTTATTCCACAACAGCTAACAAGGAAGAATCTAATGGTAAAAAATTTGAAAAGACTTAGAAAGCAAACAGAGAGAGAACAAGGAAAAACAGAGGCTCAAAGGTTTGTAATATAAAAAGTAATGCAAATAATTGTGAATTACGATTCTTCTTAGGTACTATATATACTATATAACCCTTGATACCTTAATTTAATTCTTGATTTATTTAACGAGGATGACTAACAGCCAACAGCTACAAGTAGCTCTCCTCTCTTGATATCTGTACATAAGTAACACATTGTATTAATAGAAACAGGTGGTATTTATATAATAATGTGGTCTTGTCCAGGTAATATGCCAAAATATTACCCAGGTCTGAGAGACATATTACCTGACCCGAAGGGGAGGGTAATATGTCTCTCAGCCTTGGGTAATAATTTGGCATATTACCTGGACAAAACCACATTAATATCATTATTATACTGAGTGTCTAATTGTCCAGGTAATATGGGGCATGTGCCAAAATATTACAGTACCAAATATCACTACAGAAACTTACACGAAGTATAATAATGTACAATGTTTCATGTGCCTATGCTATCAGTGTCTATTATTGCTTGAGTGGAGAGATTGATTCCTGACAATGGCGAGGTGTACCTGATGAGGTTTGTCTTTGAGTTACTGCTGGTTGATGGTTTTCTCAGTGTACCCAGGTTTCCTCCATTTAAAAAACTGACTGCCATTATATAACTGATATATCATTGAAAATGGTGTTAAGCACCTTTCACAACAAGCTTTATGGAACAGATATGAATAATTGTTATTGGTCATTTCTTACAAATGACTTTGTCTGGGCATTTTTGTTGGATACACGCAATGTAATATTATTGTTATCTGTTACCTGTAAATATTACTGGTAATTAAAATAATTTCTTTTATCTTTTCAAGTATGATTGAGTAAGTGATTGATTGTTGTTTAAGGTAAGGCAGGACCAAATGGCATATCATGCAATCTTCCTGCATCTTGAAGAGATTCATCGAAATATCATGTAAACAAGGGCGTCATCATGCTTGTTTTAGAGTGATTGGATATCAAGAGTCCTATTTTACGAAGACATATAGGAGAAAAGTCAATTTATTTTAATTGAAATTTTCAGATTTTGAGTACAAAGATAATTCAGAATATAGGAAATTATACCATAAAAAATTACCGGTAATATTTTGTGCATAAGATTCTGACTCTATTGATGAATGAAAAAGGTATTTCACCAATCTTGCTTTTAAGCTAAAAGCCTCCATGTGTAACTGAAGATGGGAAAAAAATGATTACGATCCCTTTGCAGTGTAAAGCATCAATTTTTATAGTCCTGTGTTAAATGTTAATATTTATTTTGATGTTGAAAGTAAACATTTAGAAAATTGGTCGTCAGTAGTACGGTAACTAATAATTCACCTTAATATTACTTATTGAAATGATTTTCTGAATAAAAATGAAATAACATATTAAACTGAATACATGCATGGACATTATTTTCAGTTGCTAAATAACTTCATAAACTGACTAACTCTTTTTAGTAAACACATCACAAACACTAGTAATAACAGTTTTCTTATTTGTCACGTGTGCTTTCAATTGTCATTGAGTCCACAAAAGATATTTTGAACACCGTAAAACACCACCTCTGCCAAACGTGATTTTAAAATGGTTAAGACAGAGTCCACAAGTCGATGCACTGTTGCACATGATTTTTTACATATCGTTGTCTCATATATTTGATTTAAAGTGTCAAGAAGACTTTGTCTTTAGTCCACTTCCAAATCTGTATTAGACCTCCCTCCCCTATCTACTGCAGTTACACAGATTTAACAGCACTGACTTACATTTGTGGCATAAATAAAGCTGTTCCGCTAAATAGCTAAGCTGAACAATTCTTCGGCTTTCAATCCATGATATGGAAATATAATTAGTTTGTGTTTCAGAACATGTCAGATCACTCTCGGTGTTTCCCTTTCATGATTTCTAAGTTTATTTTCTTGACTTATTTTAAAATAAGAAAATACCAAGAATTGAAAAAATGGCACAAGAGAAGGTTTATTGTATCAAGTTATAAACTGGTAAGAAATACTATAGCATCAAGAACAATAAATCTTGATGTAACTTCATTTGGGATTGACTTACCTGACTTAGAGAACATTTATTGTTTAAAAAAAAATACTATAGCATCAAGAACAGTAACTGTGGATGTAACTTCATTTGGGATTGACTTACCTGACTTAGAGAACATTTATTGTTTCAAAAAATACTATAACATCAAGAACAATAACTCTGGATGTAACTTCATTTGGGATTGACTTACCTGACATAGAGAACATTTATTGTTTCAAAAAATACTATAGCATCAAGAACAATAACTCTGGATGTAACTTCATTTGGGATTGACTTACCTGACATAGAGAACGTTTATTGTTTAAAAAAATACTATAACATCAAGAACAATAACTCTGGATGTAACTTCATTTGGGATTGACTTACCTGACATAGAGAACGTTTATTGTTTAAAAAAAATACTATAACATCAAGAACAATAACTCTGGATGTAACTTCATTTGGGATTGACTTACCTGACATAGAGAACATTTATTGTTTAAAAAAATACTATAGCATCAAGAACAATAACTCTTGACGTAACTTCATTTGGGATTGACTTACCTGACATAGAGAACATTTATTGTTTAAAAAAATACTATAGCATCAAGAACAATAACTCTGGATGTAACTTCATTTGGGATTGACATACCTGACATAGAGAACATTTATTGTTTAAAAAAAATACTATAACATCAAGAACAATAACTCTGGATGTAACTTCATTTGGGATTGACATACCTGACATAGAGAACATTTATTGTTTAAAAAAAATACTATAACATCAAGAACAATAACTCTGGATGTAACTTCATTTGGGATTGACTTACCTGACATAGAGAACATTTATTGTTTAAAAAAATACTATAGCATCAAGAACAATAACTCTTGACGTAACTTCATTTGGGATTGACTTACCTGACATAGAGAACATTTATTGTTTAAAAAAATACTATAGCATCAAGAACAATAACTCTGGATGTAACTTCATTTGGGATTGACTTACCTGACATAGAGAACATTTATTGTTTAAAAAAATACTATAGCATCAAGAACAATAACTCTGGATGTAACTTCATTTGGGATTGACTTACCTGACATAGAGAACATTTATTGTTTAAAAAAAATACTATAACATCAAGAACAATAACTCTGGATGTATCATTTGGTATCGTCTTACCTAAAATTCATTTGAATGATTTTCCCGCTATATCATTGAGAGAACAAGCTACTTTTTAATGATATGATATTGATGTCTTCTTTGTACTATAGATCAACAAAATTGTACTGTATCTTTATAGTTCTCAAGCTCACTGAAACAACAAGTCACATACAAACATGTCACTCCACTCAATACATTATTCTGACTCAAACCCAAACCAAATAGTCCTTAATCTTACTTCATATTGCTGTATATACAATAGAATTTACATAAATAGGCAGGGGTTACGGGGAGATTCTTACAAAATATGACTATTAGAATCAGGATTTCTGTTGAGCCATGACTATTAATAGTCAGTATTTTTAACAACTGTTAAAAAAGGAAGTGATTGCAGGCTTCATGGAGCCTGTTGTATTCTAAGGTTAGAGGTAAATTATAACCATCTTTTTTCTACTTTCAGTTTGGACTTTTGTTCTATACGTAAAAGTGAAATATAGACATTTTTAATATCTATACTTTTATCAACCTACAAATGTTAAGGATTTTTTTTTCTATTTTTAGCTTTGACTTTTATCCAACAACTTATGAATTGCCTGTAAGTATTGTTTAGAAAATGTGTATATTATTTAGTTTTTGTTATTGTAAAAAATTATGCATGCTGATGAATAAAGTCATGAGTTATACATTACTGACCAATCCACTTATAATGAAGTCAGTTATAATGTTTAGGAAGGTACACTTATGTGAATGGTAGGAGGAGTGGCAAGTCAGGAGTGGATAGGTGAAGGAATGAGGAGTCAGATGGTTGGGGATAATTTTATAAAACCCTCATAACCCAATCTTTATGTAACAGGAATTCATGAGTCAATGTTATCTAGGCTTTTTGTCATTAGTTACAAAAACAAAACTTGTATTACAGTAGACCCCACTTAAAAGGCACCCTTTCTGCAATGAAAAAGGTAGCCTCTCTTTGAGGGGGGAATGTAGTAGTATTTTATCTGTCTCAGTACAATTTATAAGTATGTTGCTATCTCAAAACATGTGAAATCTGGCCTGACCAGAGCTGTGTCCTTTAGGTTAGTGGCCTGACCAGAGCTGTGTCCTTTAGGTTAGTGGCATGAAACAGAGCTGTGTCCTTTAGGTTAGTGGCCTGACCAGAGCTGTGTCCTTTAGGTTAGTGGCATGAAACAGAGCTGTGTCCTTTAGGTTAGTGGCATGAAACAACTATAAGCATATATTTTATTTTTCTGTAGTCTGAGTACCATATCTTTGTGGAGGAATTTAAAAGAAATTTGGGTATTATATGGATAATGAAGCCAGCAGCTAAATCTCAAGGAAAGGGCATATTTTTGTTTAGAAGATTAAAGGATATCACAGACTGGAAGAAGGTATAATTTTGAATTAATTTTTTATTAGCATTATGAAAAAAGGCCTGTTGAAGGAAAAATTCAATCATTTTTTTGTGATCCAAATTGATTACAGCTCGTATTGGAAAATTTTTATGACATTATTATTCTGTATAAAACTGTTTTCATGTATCTTCTTTAAAGTTGATTGTTATTTTGTATTCTTTTCTTAAGACATATGATGTTACAGTTTCTTTTGTTTACAGAGTATACCCATCTTATATTGTTGACATTTATGAATCAAGTGTATAAAGGGAGCTAACCTGTATATTTCAATTGTTTATATAGCCAGTGAAGAATCTGATATTAGACCATTATATAAAATATCACAAATAAGAAAGATTACACAGACATTTTTTGTATAATATTATTTACTAACTATTAACCAATATCACTGCTCAAGCTAAAATTGGACTTTTCCAGGTTGAGTGTTTTGAATGTCGGAACTTTATTTGTTATTCTAACATGACCTCACTCTTTCCCTTTGTTAAAAAAAAGCCAGAATTATTTCTTCGTATTATCTCATTAGCACATGCGCCGATGAATGTGACTGACGTTTCCATTGGCAGCATAAATTGTGACTCGAATAATGCCGATAGAGGGTGCAGTATTATTCGAGTTACATAAATTGTGTGCGATATTTTCCGCAAGCGTATGTATAAATTACTGTCTTCCAATCAAAGTATACTACCGTATTTGTACTCTTAGACATATCAGAATCGAAATAAATCATGGAAGCCAGAATGTGTTTTGAGTTTTAACATGAATTGGCGGATATTAGTAGATTTTATCCCTCGCTTCTGGCTCGGGATAAAATACTAATATCTGCCAATCCATGTTAAAACTCCCAGCACATTCTGGCTTCCATGATTTATTTCTTAAACAAATAAGAATAATAGAATTTTCAACACACTTCTGGTTGTCATGGTTTTACAGACAGAACACAATCTATTGTGTCCCTCTTCATTATATTTGTTAGAGTCGTGCACTGGATTGTTTCCCTCATCAGCAAATTTTCAGTAAAATTATCAAAATTGTCTTATTACTTTTATTTAGTCAAAATTTATGTAACATATAGTAATTACAATTATATACTTAAAAAATGTATGATTTTGCATATGTAATACAGATAGTTAAGGTAAGTCCATATCACGATGAGGTGTATACAGCATCTGCATCACATGGGACACTATTAGTACATGGGGGTGTGATATGGCTAAAACAAAATAGCCTATCAAGTGGTATCGCTTCATTTTAAAAACAATTCCAATATTTTTATAATAAACAATTTAAAAAAAAAATTATATTCGGGAATTTTAAATGTGCGGTTGCCTCTCGAATCTGTAATTAAGCATGTACTGGATGCAAAAAATGGAACAAACTGTCCAGTCAAAGTGTGGATAGCGAACATAGTAGATTTGATTACGAAAAAGATACATCTGCCATCGTTCAAAATATGAGGTTTTATGTTTGGTCAGAATTTTTGTTTTCATCTTTGAGTGCACGTGTAATGTCTTTTTGAAATTTAACAAGGACATACAGTGAAAAAAGGGGTATTACAGCATGAATTATGTCTTTAGAAAATAGTTTTTGATGCATTAGTAATATCTTTTTTTTTTTTTCATTTCAAAAGTAATCACAACACCGCTAAACCACCATATAAGAAAATGTTTGATGACTTACAATGACAATGATATTCAAACGTGCACATATTATTGATTATGATTAAGATAGACCATTAAAGTCTGCATTTTTACTCCCACATTTCAGGAAAATTGATCTAGGATGAAAAAAGTTAATTGAAAGGGGGAAAAAAAATGTATATTTATTAGTCCAATATTTACATTAAAGACATTTCTTTAAAATGCATCAAAGTATTTAAATAATTTGTTCAAAGGACACTGACTTCTTCACGATTTGATTTGTTTAAGAATAAATTGCAGTTTGATTTTAATTATTTAAAAAAAAATATCACTTTCACTGTTTTGTATCAATATTTCTGCTATTTATTTGTATATATTTATAGGAATATTTCCTCAAAATAACATTAAACCTTATAATGTCATTTAATGGAATTGAAAGTATATGATAAATAGGTTACGTTATGTCAATTTTAATATCACACCCCATTTCAACCTGAGATTCCCGTATTAGCCCTCAGGACTTCAACCCTCTGGCTAATATGGGTGTCACCTGGTGATATGGAGTGTGATATGAAAATTGTCATATAATAACTACTTATTTTCATATACTTACTTAAGATATCTATGATTTTGCATATGTAATACAGATGGTTAAGGTAATTCCATTTCACGATGATGTGTAAATAAACATTAGAGAAAAGCTAACAGACAATCAGGAATGAACAATCCAGAGTCACTGGCAACATTGGGCACACATGACACAGAACAAAGACAAACAAAATAAAACACAACACAGAAAACTAAAAAGATGAGCAACACATACCCCACCTGCTAAGGGTAAGCAGTTCCTGGCTCTTCTAAATCACCTGCCATATTACTCATATAGTCAAGATGTGTTTGACATCACTATGCACTAACAAACACAAATAACATAAGGCCCTCCTACAAACAACTGGGGGAAAAGAAGGACCGAACATCGTTTTTATGCAGAAAATGTAGCATACATCACATTGAACTAAGAACGTAAAGACATATAATAGGACAAAACGTTGGGCACAACTTTACATAAACACAAATAAGATATGAGCCCTTCTACAAACAGCTGGGGACACCAAACATTGTTTTTATGCTGAAATTATAACAGACTTTGCAACACAGAACTAAGAAAATAAAGACACATATTAGTACAAAATGAACAATACAAACTCCAGTATTTAAAATGAGGGAGGAGAACTCAGAAGACACAGACAATATTGGGCAGAAGACAAGCAAATCACAACACAGAAAACTAAATAGATCAACAACACGGATCCCACCAAAAAACTAGGGACATCCGTATCATATTAGGGTGTAATACTGCACTATTATCACATAGAGCATGATATGGCTAAAACAAAATGGCATCTAAATTATCGAGTGGTATTGCTTCATTTTAAGGACCGTTCCAATTTTATTATAATAAACAATTAAAATATATTATATTCTGGAATTTTAAATGTGCTGTTGCAGCTTGAATCTGTAATTAATCATGCACTGTATGCTTCCATCTGCAAAAAAAGGGAAATTTTTTTATAGCGAAGACAGTTGAATTGACCATGATAAAGATATGTCTGCCATCATCCAAAATATGAGCCATTTAATGTCTTTTGTCGAATTGGAAATATATGATAAATAGGTTATGATATGTCAATTTTCATATCAACCAGAGTTGCCCATAGTAGCCTTTGGGCCTTTGGCTGGGTTTCTTGGGTTGATATGGAGGTATGATATAAAATTTGCCATATAATAACCTCTTATTATTGCCCTCTATTTGTTATTCAGGGTGAATATCAACCATTATCAGACCAAAACAGAGATGTCCCTGAAACCTATGTTGTACAGAGATATATAGAGAACCCTCTTTTGATTGGTGGACGGAAATTTGATGTCAGAGTTTACGTTTTAGTGTGTTCGGTAAGTACTTTTATTATTATTCTGAAATAAGAAAATGTTTAAAATAATTTTTTTTAACTAAGGGTGAAACAAACAAGTGAGGAGTTGATGTTTATAATACACCAGTAATTTATTTTGAAGACACTGAAATAGACAACAGGGACTGCTGCCTCCTCTGACCAAGTCTCAAACTCAACAGCACAATAAATGAAAGCTGCAGTAACTGATAGAAATTTAGGTGCCAGATTGGTTCATTCTTGATTTTTAAATAACAATTGATATGCACAAATTTAAGATATAACCAAAGAAAAAATAATAAAATATTTGTCTGTTGGCATAAGATATTTTATTGTTGATTTTATTTATTTTATTTTGTCGACATTATATTCTTGTTTTTTTTTTTCCAATTGCCAGTATAATCCATTAAAAGTGTGGCTATACCGTGGAGGATTTGCTAGATTTTCTAATACCAGATTTTCATTAGATTCTATTGAAGATACTTGTATCCTTTGTTTTAGAAGAAATATACCATTTTAATTACAATGAGTATAAGTTAAAGTTGGAGGTAAATATCTATTGACCTTGAACAATAGAAAGTCAATGAAGGTTAATACACCCTTCCATACATCTCATGTAAGTGTAAGAAGTTACATTTTTTCTTGTGTGAAGCATAGTGGAATAAGTGAAAAAGACATATTTAAGTCTCTTCTTTAAGACAAATGGAAGAACTATTTATTCCATAAATATGAAAAAGGAAACAGTCAAACCTGTGAAAACTGAACCCTGAATAAAACAGAATCCTGTGTAAACTGAATCCTGAATAAAACAGAATCCTGTGAAAACTGAACCCTGAATAAAACAGAATCCTGTGAAAACCAAACTTTTTTTTTTCTAATATAGGAAATTCAGCTTGTATAAACTTCCACTACTCTACCTATTCCTTCAGAAGATATCAACACCTTGCTGAAAAGTATTCTATCAGTTGCGTACGACTGATGAAAGATAGTATTGACAATTATATTTGAGTTCAAAGTTGACGATTGTTTCACCTTTATGTCTTACGATGGCCTTTTATATTTATTCTATCTATTATTTAGATAATGGTTGAAGCCATCAGATCTCTCTAATAGAACTAATATTATATATATGACAACTTCTGTGTTATGAAGATTAAATATATTATGTATACTGTTCAAGATTATAGCGTGCTTTATACAACAATGTTTGCCTGTAAGGTTTGGCATTTTACTCTCATAAAGAAAGCAATTGTATGACTGCATCAATTCACTAAGAAGGGAGGTTTGGACCCATAGAACTAGTTTAACCTGACTGCATCAATTCATTAAGAAGAGAGGTTTGGACCATAGAACTAGTTTAACCTGACTGCATCAATTCACTAAGAAGAGAGGTTTGGACCATAGAACTAGTTTAACCTGACTGCATCAATTGACTAAGAAGGGAGGTTTGGACCATAGAACTAGTTTAACCAATTGTATGACTGCATCAATTGACTAAGAAGAGAGGTTTGGACCCATAGAACTAGTTTAACCAATTGTATGACTGCATCAATTGACTAAGAAGAGAGATTTGGACCATAGAACTAGTTTAACCCATCAATTGACTAAGAAGAGAGGTTTGGACCATAGAACTAGTTTAACCCATCAATTGACTAAGAAGA
>MJUT01014931.1:127365-142226 GCA_002080005.1 Gigantidas platifrons | reverse complement strand
AGTCAGATTGAAACTAGGTTTGGTATGTAAGTGTATCTCATGAATATCTAGGTCAAGTTCGATAATGATGATTTTTTCGACAAATCTAACCAGAGTTACTCCCCTTTTTTTACTTCAAAATGGTCCTTGGAAGGTCCCCTTTCAGAATTATGAGTGATACAGGCTCCCCTGACCCTCTAGTTTACAGTAGTTTCAAAATTTAATCTTACGATGTAACCTTGGCGTCGGGGGACCAGTGGCCAACGGTCTTTTATTAAAATTGTTATATCACAGTACATAAGAACAGACTTCTTTTGTTGTCTTTTTATATTCAATGGTTTAAGGTGAGAGATGGTTGTTGTTTTGTTGATATAGGTAGAATTGTTGACCATTACTGTTTAAACTTTCTTTTTATAATCTATTAGAAATTACTAATCTCTTGAAATTAAAATACACTGATATTTATAGATTATTATATGGCATTTTTCATATTACATGTCATATCAACCAGAGACCTCCATATTAGCCCAAGGGCCGAAGGCCCGAGGGCTAATATGGGTCGAGGGTTGATATGGCATGTAATATGAAAAATGCCATATCATAACCTATTTATCATATACAGACTGTGGACAAAAGTATTCGTACGATTCCAATATTCCCTATATATTTCATGTCCGATTTTGATAATAATTATGTATCAATAAAACATAATTTAATGTATTTTTACTCTATAATTTCAAAATAATTTTCTATGATAAAAACATGTTGAGAATATACACAAGTTAAATACAACTGAATTCATTCATTTTTTTTTTTTTTTTCGAAACAAAATGCAATGATAGTTTTTGCTGACAGATTATTTAAGTCAATGCGTCTTTCTTCATATTTGTGAGAGCTGATCGTGATGCAAGGTCATATTATATCTATGTTTTATATGTATTTAGAGTCATAATCCTTATACAGTTACACTTTTAATACAACACAATATGATTCAATATTTGGTTCATAAAGGAGTGTCATCATTCGTTGCATAATGAGCATTTTCCAGGTTTTCTTCGTAATCCATTTTGACAGTAACAGACGACGGAAGTAAACAACGATACATTAATAACGAAAACTGATCGGACTGCAAAACGTGAATTTTGGAAGGAAAACATATTTTTTCCAAAATGAAAGACAAAATAATTGTGAAAATCTAAATAAAATGTACTCGATTTGATGCAAAATTTCCGGCCGCCATTCTGAAAAATCCATATCTCACCCCCCATGTAATACGGCACACATTATTACACCCCCCATGTAATATGGATCAGGTTATTACACCCCCTGGAGATATGAATTGTTGCATTTCGAATTTATGACATATGCAAAATTAAACATATCTTGAGCAAGTATATGATAAAATATTGAATTATTACAGATTAACTGGGAAAGAGAAGAGAATTGGTGGTTGGGACCTGATCTGGGATGATGGCGCTATAGTAGCAGACGACAACATGGATTGTGCACCTACTAATGGTTCATCTGTATCTACATCTAATTCTTATCTAGGTTTGTTATTAATAGCTTATTATGTGGCAATATTAGCCAGAGGGCCAGAGGCCCGAGGGCTAATATAGGTTTCTCTTGTTGATATGGGATGTGATATGAAAATTGCCATATTATTAACTATTTATCATATACTATGATACTTCAAATTCCATTTAAAAATGACTGAATATAATATTATTTTGAGAACATTTTCTCATGTTACATACAAATAAATAGCAGAAGTATTGTTACCAAACAGTAAAAGTGATATATATTTTTTAGATATAAAACTGAAATTTATTCTTAAACAAATCAAATCATAAAGAAATCAGTGTTCTTTGAGGTTTCCGAAATCCAAATGCATTAGATTTTACAAAATATGTGAAAAACAAAGAGAAAATATAAAACATCAATTTAATTTTCTGAAATGTGGGGGTGAAAATGCAGACTTGATTTAGATCTGTCTTAATCAGAATCAACAATATGTGCATCTTTGATTATCGTTGGCATTGTAAGTCATCAATAATTTTATTATGAAGTTTAGTGGTGCTGTGCTTATTTTTTACACAGAAATAAAGATATGGTATTGCTAATGGATCAATATTCCCTTTTTTTATAAGACATTGCTCATGTTTAATAATACCCTCTTTTCCCCTATCCCATGTCCTTATTAAATTTTAAAACGAAATTATGCATGCACTCAAAGATGGTAAAAAATTCTAACAGAACATAAAACTTCATATTTTGGATGACAGCCGATGTACAGTATCTTATTCATGATCAAATCGACTGTGTTCGCTATCCACACTTTGATTGAAAGTTTGCTCCATATTTTGCAGACGACGGAAGTTTACAGCGTATGATTAATAACAGATTCGGACACGACTGCACATTTCAAATTCCGGAATATAATATATATTTTTTTAATTGTTTACTAAAACGATATTGGAACGTTTTTTATAAATGAAGTGATACTACTCTATAGGCGCCGTTTTGTTTTAGCCATATCACAACCCATGTATTAATAATGCCGTATTACACCCCTGTGTGATATGGCATTATTATACCCCCCGCAAACAGAGTTTGGGGGATATATAGGAATCACCCTGTCCGTCCGTCTGTCTGTCCATCTGTCCATGTACCTTGTAAGCGCAACTCCTCCTAAACGGCTTATTGGATTTTTATGAAACTTTACACACTTGTAGTACACTACCTGCAGATGTGCATGAAGGAATATGGTTGCTGTCCAAAATTTAAAAGGGGAGATAATTCAACTTATACTTTCACGAAAAGGGGGGGGGGGCATGTACCTTGTAAGTGCAACTCCTACTAAACTGCAAGCGGGGGGTATCACTCAGTGAGGTCACTCACAGTTCTAGTTATTACATGGGCTGTGATATGGAATTACCTTAACCATCTGTATTGCATATGCAAAATCGCACATATCATAAGTAAGTATATGATAATTATAGATTAATGCATGCCCTTTTCCATATCAGGACTGTTATCATCCAGAGAGACCGATATCGACCCTCGGAATGATAACAGTCTTGATATTGAAAAAGGCATGCATTAATCTATTTATCACATATTTCAACATTGTATTAAAAAGAACAAAATTAACTTACATATCTAAATTCTGTTTCTCAATTGCTTCCGGCAGTCTTGCTTCATTGTTTGTTTTCAGCCACTCCTAATAGTCATATCAGAATTCGTCTTCCTTTTTGTGTTTGAATTTTTCTTATTTTCTACGAAAGACTCAGTTTCTGCTTCCCAAACACTAACAAATCTTTCCTCACTGGACGCTGACATTTTCCAAACGACAATTGACAGTCGGGCGGATGTGACTTTGTGGGGCTCACAAGAGACTTGATATTGTGTTATCAGAATTTTGCCCCAATATCTGCCCATGGGCTGATATCGCTGTGGCACTTACAGTGTTTACATATGGGCAAAATTGACGTTATTACTTATAAATATGCGATAATCATGACTTAGTAATGTTGTTTATGACTGATTGTAATTAAACCTATGGTAATTACAGAAGACGCTGTCTAAACGGAAACCTGAATAAAACAGAATTCTGTATGAACCAAACTTTAAATAAAGTCCTAATGTAGGAAATCTTTATAAAAGATCCTGTATAAACCAAACACAAAAGTTGGTCCTAAGGAGGTTTTGACATGTTTTACTGTGTTCTGATGTTTGTTGAAATAGGTATACCCTAAAACCCAGTGTACAAATCATTAATAAATTATGTCACTGACCTGTGTACACATCAGCATTTTTATATGGGGTAATTTTTAACCTTCATATATAATAAATGTGACACACAATTGAAGATTTGTCAAAGACAATATTTTGATCAGAACATGAAGTCAAAGGAATAATTGTGCATCTTTTCTTTTAAATTATAAGAACAATCTGGTAGTTAATTTAGTATGATGGAAAATCTATGTAAAAATCTAGTAAAAGTTAAAATATAAGAAATAGAGCTTTATTGTCTTTTTTCAACATACATCTATGATACGTGAACAAACTCATAGCATAAATACATTTAATATATCTTTCAATTAATGTTCTTCATTCTGAACTTGCTGTGAAGCAGGAAATGTTGACTTCTTATTGCAGTAAGATCAAAATCATTATAGAAACATAAATAAATAAATATAATTTTATTTCATTTCTTTGTTTTATTTTTATTTGTATTAATTCATGTCTTATTCTTTTTTTACTATTTCATTAAATTTTAGGTTGTTTTAATGACAGAAAGAAACAGTTGAGAGAAATATACCTTACTGCACAATCAGTGAAGAAATCATAGCAGATAACATGAATTTAGTTATATAATTTTGACAATCAAGGAGATAGTGATAGTTGTCATCAATATCATTTATACAATTACTGGTACAAATAGAATAACGACTGTTTTGAAGGTCAAGGCAGACATTATCACTAGTATGGCAGCCAGTTCGATAGGAGGAGCTCTGATAATAATGTATGTCGAGACCTTCAAAGCAGACATTCTTGTTTTTATCGGTATTAAAGTTCATAGTGTGACATAACACTGACTGATATTTTCAAATATCAGAGTCACTAAGTTGATACTAACAATATCACTAAGTGAGATCAAGGGAGAAAAGTCCAATTTATAGATAAATGTGTTTCATATTGTACAAAAAAAAGATTTTACTCAACACAATTTAGTTACAATTTGTTTTTTTTATCATTATAAAATTATTTACCAATTTTAAAGGTCACATATGTTAGTTTATGTTATTTGTACAGTGATATTTTTTTATTTTTTTTAGCAGATTTCTACTGTTTGGTTCAGTCCAGTGGGATTTTTAACCATTTGCCCAGACTCCCAGCCATAAGAGCACCTTGTTAGTCCATTTTTTTTTTATTCTACAAAATCATAACTGATTTGTGTAATCATATGATAATCACATGTGACAAATCAGTCTGTATATGTATATTGTCTCATGTAAAATACCAAAATTACTATTACAGCTATAATAGTACTTAATATTTAAGTGTCCACACATAGCTTTTATTGAAATCATTTTGGACACCAATTTGATTAAAATCATATGTTATACCATAGAAATTATATAAATATACGACGCTTAATTATCGTAAACAGCCATGCATTATCTGTACCCCTTTTTGGCTCCAAAAGTCTCCAAGGAAAAAAACCTAGTTCGGGTACCAATAAATACCACACCTTGATCCTTCAGGTAAACTATAGTATATCTGTTTGATTCTCTTGGCTTACGACGGACCATCATGGTAGTGACCGTATGGTAGGTGGATTTACAACTACCTGTGCAATTGGTGCCTATCACCACTAACATTGTGAGTCCGAATCCCGTTCATGGCGAGGTGTACTCAATTCAACAATATGTGATAAAGTTTTGTCAGTGATTTACGGCAGGTTTTCTATAGATACTCCAGTTTCCTCCACCAATAAAACTGACCACCACGATATAAATGAAATATTGTTGGAAGTGGCCTTAAACATCATAAACCTAAACCCAAAACCAAACCTCATCTTGGTTTATTGCCTGTAGGTGTACCTGCTGACAAGATTTTCACCAGTGGCATTTTAGTAATTTATCAGTTAGATGTTAGGTTAAATTGGTTTTAATTTGTAGTAGAAAAAAAAGAACATTTGATATTTCACATATGATTTTGAGCAGATATGTTTAAAGCACAACTTATACTTGGATAAAAACCAACGTGAAAATTATCACAAAAACTATCCAAAAAAATTGCCTGAAACATTTTTGAATTATGAATTATCAACATTCCTTAGGCACATTTTTGTTGCCCTAAATATCATTCCGTCCATTTTTGTTGAATCTTTATTTTCATATTATTTTTTTATATTTAATTATTATTATTACAATTATAAATTATTGTGAAAAGATAATTGCCATGATATTAGAATTAAATTTTAAAAAACATATTTTGTTTATTTCATGTACATGTAGTTGAAAATAATATAACTTTGCATAAAGTTTTTATTAGACCAAATTTACAATAATTATGCATTGTCAATCACAGTCCTTCGAGTGTGGTAGATTGTGGTTCAAGCCTCGATCAGGTCAAACGAAAGACTATAAAGCATGCAGCATTAAGGAGAAAGAACAAAGACTGGTTGGCTCAGAATCAGGATAATGTGTCCGAGTGGGCCGACATGTCTATCCGTGGACTGTTGCTTCAGTGAGCTAGCACTATAAAAATCCAACTAAGTTTGTTGGTCTAGTACAAAGTGGACCTCATCATCATTTCATTGAAAATTAACTTGTTCTCGCCATGATATATTTGAAAAATTGCTGAATTGGCGTAAAACAACAATCACTTACTCACTCACTCAATCACAGTCTGCTTAATCATCTTGGAGTGTATTTGTAAGATACGTAAATTCCAAACGTGCATGGGGTCATTTTCACTGTCTATTAAATTTGTTTTATAAGCTAAAAGAGGAACACGAAGCACCAAAAATCTAAAGAGATATTTGAAAATATGGGCAATCCAGGTAAAAAAAAGTTAAACCATATGATATGATCCCAAGAAAGGGTCAGCTCACTAAAGGTGCCCAATGTGAACTGAATGGTAGAAACACCATTAAGTGGAAATAGTGATGAATGCCACACAACCTATCAACAATATTTGGTTCATTGTTTCAACATGGAATGTTTTTATTATTAGATACAAATTTACCCTGTTCTTGACTTGAATCTTATTTTCATCGTGCATTAACTGTGTCTTATTAGTAACCTGTGTGTGACATTGGAATACAGAAATAGGACCTAGTTTTAGAGCTGCGGGGCACAACCCCACTTAAATGTTGCATGTGAAAAATCAAATACAACACAACTTATCATGGGGACAGGATGTAAATGAATGCCTTGTGTATAGAGAATGCCACGGTCCTTGCACATAAAGGACAATTTGCTACAAGCTCCTAATGATCAAGTTTACTTGTAGTAGTCTTTGATAGCCTGTACGTTGCTAGTCAAAGGTCGCTGGCCCTATTTACCAACTCCTGTTTTCCTTGGTGGCAATCAAAACGTCTGTCTGGCCACGGCCCATCCCAGAACCACCTTTTTATCTGAATGATATTTGTTTGTTAACTTGTTATCTTTATATATACATGTTTTTTGTATAAATGACGTACAGCTCATTTGATTTTAAACAACAATCTATCATATTTGCATCAAGTTAAAAAAATAGATAAATTGTTTCTCAGTAGCGTTTTATGAATCATTGTTTTCCCTTTTGTTCTGGTTCTTTAGACCATTGTATTGTCTGTTCCTGTGATACACTGCTTCCGATTGCCTCTTTGATGCAAGGAGGGCCACACACACCACTCGCACCAGTATGTACCGTGAATTGTATATTTGGTTCGTACTGTAAAACCCTTTGTATCTCACAGCGGAGGAACCTGGTAAAATATGTGTACACCATACCTCATTTCACCAGGAAGGATAGTCGTGCACTGTTCCTTTATATTAGTCTTAAAGTAATGAGAGTCCTCTTCAAAGTGGTAAAATACATGCATGTCTACTACTGAATACTCATGTGGACACATTATGGTAGTAAGAAAGGATGTGGATATAAATGTAGACGAGAGAGAGAGAGACTATCCAGTATTACACTTAGTCACAAATTAAAGTGAAGGAACAGTGCATGTAGTCAGGTAGACGTTTGTGTCCATACACTGTGTAAGTGAACATGTATAGTTGGAATGATTGGGAAATCATCTCTCATCACCAGATAAGACAACAGAGGTGATAATAATAATCTCATGTAGATCCTGAGGAATAAAGACATGAGATTTCACTAGCATTATTTGGCCTCACTCCTGGTTTCTGATGGAGATCCTGTTGTCTCGGCTGCTTTTGTTGTCTTGTTTTATCTTTATGTTTGTATTGTTGTTTTTGTACCTTTGACTAAGAGGGGAGACTTAGGCCTATAAAACTAGTTTAATCCTGACACTTTATTGAAGTGCCTGTAAACAAGGCACAGGACGAAGATAAGCAAACCAAAAAACACACCACTATACGGAACAAACACACATAACATTAATAAGACCCTCTCACAAACGAACCGAAAATGGTTTTTCTGTGGAAATTGTAACGGACACCACAACACGGAATTAAGAATGTAAAGACATATAATAGTACAACACAAAAAACTAAAATACATGTCCATTGACCTGATTCACATTTCATTGGAAACAACAACATTAATCCAACATAAAAAATTCATATGAATGTATGTATGATTCTTAGACATTGTTATTATTAAGCATTAGTAGCCTGACAGACATCTTTCTTTATTCTGCAAGGATGACCCGTCAGTTTGATGGCTGTTTTTGCGAAGGTATATATGATTTTTATTACTCTTAAATATATAATTAGTTAACATGTAACTCAATATCTTACAAAACAAATTAATCTGTTTTATATTCAACAAATGGTACTGACATGGTTTATTATATATATTTGTCGTTTTTACAGTTCCTAAATAATGTCATTATAATCAAAACTAAAATTCTATTCCCCCAGGCATGGGTGACTTTATACTTATAGGACGAACGCCAGATTTTCATTTTGTGCCGACAATAATGATTTTACATATAATTGATAAGCTGTTAATTCAAGTGGTTATTATTTATTTTCTCAGTTGGAAATTTTATTGCTGTGTGACCACATGTAAAATAGCAACACCAGAATAAAAATAAGTTCAGAAATCTAATGAAAGATGAATATTTTACAATCTGTAATATTTTAAAACTGAATTAGTTATTAAATCAAAAACCGTGTAATTTTATGACCGACATAATTTAAAAGAATAAGACGGAAATATTTCTGTTTCTCAGTCCCAGAGACAGTTCAATGTAGGAAATATGGGCCGTGTAAACAAAGGTATCTTAGGACTAAGACGTATCTTAGGATGGTCTTATGACATATCTTTGTCCTAAGTCGGGTTAATGAAAGTGTCCTAATTTGCGATATATATCCTTAAATTTATGGTAAAGTTAGGATACCAAAATAGGTGTCCTAAGAGTGTTTTTGGATAAATTCGGGCTTAATTCTTTCTGCTTATTTTGGTACAGAAGTACATAATATTACACGGAACAGCTACGTACAAAATAATGGACAGACAAAGTTTTACTTTCAATTTATAAAATGAATCTGCACGTTTTTATCCTTTAACCCTTTTGAATACTAATACTTTATTGGCACAAACTCATCAACAATAAATGGTTAAGGCCCATGATACAAAATAATGTTGATACATGAATATGAATATACATTATTCAGTTATAATAATGGTACATGTACATTAATAATATATATAATTATAACAGATTGTTCCTAATACTCAAACAGTTTGATATGAAAGAGGAAGTCAATCTGAGAATTTTATATGAATTATTGTTTAATAGAAAGCTCTTTTTATTGCTGACATTGTCTATATTTTTGTTATCTAATATATTTGATATTTTTCCATCAAATATAGTTCTTTGGCTATTAAAAGATTTGCATTGTATATAAAAGAATTTTTTTTTCATTTTCAATTTTGTTTGAGTTACATAACGGGCAGTATCTTTCATTTCTAGGAATATTCAGATGTCTTCCTCGTTCAATCATTGGTGGGTGAGCACTAATACGTATTTTACATACTGCAGCTCTATCTTCCCTATTTTTTAAAATATCAACATATGGCGGTCTTTTACCCATTTTGTAGACACTCTGAAAAAACTCTAATTTTTGTGACTCACAATTTTTTGCATTCTGAGTTGCAAACATTGGTCATGTATTCTTTGAATAACTGATGATGTGACACGTTGACATCTTGTAGGGATTCTGCAGGATTTTCAAAAACGTATAGTACCCCCAAGTCATATATATCGTTGGAAAGGTTTTTGGACAAGAAATCAAAATGTGCAAATTGTATGGTTATGTCACGTGACTATGCTGATATTTTTAGGGTTATCTCCCCTTTTACTGAAATTTTCTATATCTGCCACTCTTCTTATAAAATTCAAGTGCATATTTTCTGTACAATGAACATGAATATTATATTCTATATCTAAATTGGACTGAATTTTCATTTAATTAATTTTATTACTAATGATTTTACTCCCTTCCCTTACTCCTCCATCGCACCCAGTGATGTATACTAGTACAATGTCCGTGAGTTCATCTCCGAGGCTCCGTCTGTCAAATATTAATTATTTTTTATCCAATATCTTTAAAAATAATTGTAAGATTTTACAAATATTTAACAGGAAAACTGATCAAGGTAATACAATGTGGCTTGAATAATTTCATATAAGAAGGAAATAGGACTTAATGTTTTTAGCAAAAAAAACATGTTTTGATGTTTAAAATAACACATATTGAGAATTAGACATTGTTTGTTCAATAATTTGCAAAATCAATATTAATTCAGATTTATAAATTAGTTTCCAGGGAAGATAAACAGTTTTATACCTTTGATGAATTCAAACATCAAGACAGTGTGATATTTTTAAAGAAAGTATACTTTTTGCTTAAAAGCCTCAAATTTTGAAAATTGGACATTGTTGATCAATTATTAACCATACTTAGATTTTGATATACATTTACTATTGTTATGGTTTATACTTCGATTCTGTTTTCTGTGGTAGAAACCCTTTCATTGACCATATTTAAAATAAAGTTTTTTTAAACAACATGTACAAGGCTATATGTACATATATATTTAAGAACTGCATATTCTTTAAAGTATTAGATGAGTGAATGATTGTTGTTTAACGTCAAACAAGCAATTATGTTTGCTATATCATGGTGAGAATAAGTTGGATTCGTTGAGATGATGGTGATGTCCGCTTTGTAGTAGACCAACACAATTAGCTGGATGTGTATGGTGTTAAACTAACTGACAGAAACAACAACCCGCAGGTACAGTGTTTAATGTTGCTCCACTTGGACGCATTATCTCCATTTCAAGCCATTCAATTTTTGCTCTTACTCCTTAATGTTGTGTGCGTAGCCGGAAAAACAACAAATACTAATTGTATAGTATTTGGGCTTAAATTATTGTTCATTTTCTTGATAAAACAAGACCCTTTTAAAAGTAGATGGTGGATGGATCAATTAAATTGCAGACAGTTCCCATGATATAAAGGAAGGTCAAATGCCCTACCCATTTAAGTCAATAAGATTATAGCAGATTATGCCTTTCTCTAAGTTTATTAGGTTGAAATATTGTCGAGTTTTAAATTTTCTATAGACTGTTGAATACACATCTTTGCAGATCTTCTTTTCTTAATTTGTCATGCACTGTTATATTGAAAGTGATGTTTAACGTTTAAAAAAAATCTATGAAAAAATATGTAACAATTTATTAAGATTTGATTGATTGATTTTTGGTGCTTAACGCCATTTTCAACAATATTTCAGCTATATCATGGCGACCAGTTTTAGTGGCGGAGGAAGCCGGAGTAACCGGAGAGAACCACCGACCATGGGCAAGCAACTGGTAAACTTTATCACTTGCGGTTGCGAGTCGAGTGCACCTTTTTTTTTGTAATTTACAAAGCCGTGCGCGAACCCATGCCGTATTGGTGATAGGCTTGTATGAGTTGTTAGATCCAGCGACCTAACTCACTGAGTCACCCGGGCCCTTTATTAAGATTGTAGGCAAGTACCTAAAAAGTAGGACACGAAATTTACCCCATAACACAAGCGAGAGAGCAGGTAGAAACTAACATTACTGCTTTAATGTGTATTGATATATATTCAAAGCGAGTAGTTTCCCTGAAGGAACAACATTTACCTTTGGATTCCACTTTACATTAAATTGTTGCCTTAGATTTTAATTACTTGTTCTTAAATATCGCTATAAATATTCCTTTTACAAAAATGTAAATAGATTACCATCTTTAACTTTTAAAATTGATAAATAATTTAAACATTGATAATAATATTATGTAGTGCTATCAATGAAAGAAAAAGGGTACAATATTAATTTAAAATACCATTTTTGAATTCATAAAAAATAAAGGGGAGCCACTCCCAGCTAATATTAACTTGTTTGACATTATGGTAAAGGTTAGGGTTATAGTGGTTAACGCCACCTTCAACAATATTTCAGTCATATCGCGGCAGTCAGTGTTATTGATGGAGAAAACTTGAGTACCCAGAGAAGAACAGCGACCTGTCGTATGTCACTGATAAACTTTACCACATCATGTGTTTATTTTTTTCTTTTCATGGGTTCGAAACAAACTTGACAAGTTTTTCAAGCGTGAATTAGACAAAAATTTGAAATTTCAAGGCTTTAAGCGTTACAGTCTGGATCAGCGACAACCGAGTCTGAAAATGCTGGCGGGGCTACTGCAAACTTATCCAGGAAAATATTATCCCGTACCAAGCTCTTTATCTACAAGTTCTGTTAGAGATAGAGCAAATCAACCTTTTTTTTTTGTTCTCAAAGCACCCACTGAAAATGATATTAATGGATTGTTTATTACAAAATGGACACCGATCGCCGTGTATTCCCGTACACCAGAAATTGATGGTGGTGTACTGTAAATTGATGGTGGCGTACCGTAAATTGCGATAGTTGAAGTGAATATGTCGGGTGGCATTTCTCTTTATATATTGATATATTTCGCGAACTAAATTGAATAGTATTTCCTGATATGTGCAAGTTATGACATCAGAATATGTTTTGTAAAACGAAGGATATGTACCACAGAACTACACTATCCACACAATTAGTGCATGAAATCTTAAGATACTGCAAATAACCACTCAATAAAATATTTAGATGTACCGAAATTCTAAAATTTATTTGGTATTTGCCGTTGATGTACAATTATTCTAGTCTTAAAATGTGTCATTTCGTGAAGAAATGCTTTCTTTAAAAAAAAACGTGGTGTACTGTAAATTATTATTTAGTGTACATGTTGCTTTTATTGTTCTTTGGGGATAGCAGTGTCTAATCAGCAATTGGTCACTTGATGCAATATCCACAACACAATGAAATAAAACTCAAGAAAATCGAAAGACAAATTTTCCACTTCAACATTAATGGTGGGGATTTTTAAACTATTATTAATATGCCATAGTTTTTACCCATCTTGTTGATGGTTCAACATGGAATAAAATAACTATTTTCAATATCAAAAATGTTTGTAATATCTAAATTGTTAATTGAGTAGTCATTAAATAATTAGGATCTTTACGGTGTAAAAGAAAGTGTATTTCGTCATCTAGAAATTTACATGTTGGACATAATTATCCATGTCTTCCTTTTCCAACGGCCAATTATAGTCACTAGTTCTACAATCTACAGGGGCAGATCCAGGATTTCAAGTTAGGGGGCGCACTTAAAACAAAAGAGAGAGAGAGAGAGAGAGATTGTTTTAAGTGCGCCCCCTAACTTGAAATCCTGGATCTGCCCCTGTAGATTGTAGTTCTAGTGACTTTAATTGACCGTTGGAAAAGGAAGACATGGATAATTATGTCCAACATGTAAATTTCTAGATGACGAAATATAAACGTCTGAAATGGTTTGTAAAGCAACACCAAGTACACAGAACAAAATGATAAAGAATTAAACACTTTGTTGAATGACATGGAAATGAGGGAAGGGATGAGTCAACGATTGACTGACAAATTATGAAGAGTTGCTACGAGATGGCAAGGCTAAGAGATGGCATTTATTTGTTATTTGGTCTCCAAATATTTTGGTTTTGAGCATACCTGATGAAGTTTATTAAAAAAAACAAAAAAACAAAAAAACAAAAAACAAACAAACAAACCGCGTCCTGCGCACTAGATGTTATATCTACGAGTTTATATTATATCCATACCATTTCTTATTAATTAAAGCTTAGTGTTATAAATACATATATAGGTTAATATATAATTTCATTTCACAAGAATGGTCTTGGATATAAATGATCAGGTGTTAGCATTTAATTTTAGTCTTATGAATGAAACATTAAAACAAACGAGTACGGTAGATCGTGGGTTTAAACCCCTATCGGTTCAAACAAATTGTTTTTTTTTCTTCTCTGCTAAGCACAAAGCATTAAGGAGAAAGAGCAAAGACTGGTTGACTCAGAATCATGATAATGTGTCCGATTAGGGTGAGACGTCTATCCGCGGACTGTTGTTTCAGTGAGCTACACTATAAAAATGCAACTAAGTCTGTTGGTCTGGTACGTGTATAGCAACTGAGTTGTGATTACGACAACCGAAACATAAGATATGAAGCTTGTTGTAGTATCATTTATCTCAAGTGTATTGGGATAGCTGTGATCTATAGGGTCCAGGTGGCTCAACTAGTTAGGTAGTTGGATTACCTAACTCATCATATATAAGCATATCACCAATACGGCGTGGATTCGTGCTCGGCTTTGTAAATTACAAAAAAGGCTGCACTCGGATTTGATTTGATTTTTGGTGTTTTAACACCACTTTCAGTAGTATTTCAGCTATATCATGGCGACCAGTTTTAGTGGTGGAGGAAGCCGGAGTACCCGGAGAGAACCACCGACCCTGGGCAAGGAACTGGTAAACTTTATCACTTGCGGCTGCGAGTCGAGTGCACCCTTTTTGTAATTTACAAATCTGGGTGCGAACCCACCCCGTATTGGTGATAGACTTGTATGAGCTGTTAGATCCAACGACCTAACTCATTGAACCACCCGGGCCCCCGGATGCACTCGGATCGCAGCCGCAAATGATAAAGTTGACAAGTTTCTTGCCCATGGTCGGTGGTTCTCTCCGGGTACTCGAGCTTCTTCCACCACTAAAACTGGTCGCCATGATATA
>MJUT01014931.1:104399-120614 GCA_002080005.1 Gigantidas platifrons | reverse complement strand
CTGCTGCACACGGCAAGGTCAACCCTGGTACAGGCAGGTCGGCCGGTGTCCGACTGCTGCACACGGCAAGGTCAACCCTGGTACAGGCAGGTCGGCCGGTGTCCGACTGCTGCACACGGCAAGGTCAACCCTGGTACAGGCAGGTCGGCCGGTGTCCTTGATGCTCCGGAAGGGTAAGCGGTTCCTGCTACTCTAGTGGTACCCGCAGTCTTATTCTTACTTAAAAAATCTCCTGACAAGTCATGAGTGATGGTAGGACCCGGGTTGTGATTACAACACACGGAACATATTCATGGTCATTTGTGACACAAATATTCCATAACTGTTAACCAAGGCACTATAGCGATCATAAAATCTTGGAAGTGATGCCTTATCTCTGTCCTTCGATCTACGACTTCTGATTACCCCTTTAGTATCTTCAAGTGTTTCTTAACCACTAGGAATCCTGGTCCAGTAGCTTGCTTTTTATCAACAACCATATATTAAGGGAATTGTGATAGAAATCATAAGGTTAGGAATATTATGTTAACCGATAGCTATCTTATATTATGTTAACCGATAGCTATCTTATATTATGTTAACCGATAGCTATCTTATATTATGTTAACCGATAGCTATCTTATATTATGTTAACCGATAGCTATCTTATATTATGTTAACCGATAACTATCTTCCATATGCAAATGCTGCTGAAATGTCACTACAGTAAAATGGAAATTTCACTCTGGGAAAATTTAAATCATCCATTTTGTTGTAGAGTTTCTTTCTTGACCGTGTCTCATAGTCAACTGCAAGGCGTAGGTCCCTCCAGGTCAAGGTATGAACCATACCTAGCTGTTTCTGTGGTGTCCTTTATTACAACCCTCAATGGTATAGATCCGATCAACATAATCACCAAGCTTTGAATTATTTGGTAAATATCCCTGTATAAATAATGCCATGCCAGTTTTATCGCTTCACTAAGTTATATGTCATTTGTAGAACTGTCACAAATAAAACAAGCAAAACAGGTGGAACATATACCCGAAATAATTTATTTGGTTACATTCACGACTGTGTTGTGCCATATGGCTCGGCACTTTGATTGATTGATTGATTGATTGATTGATTGATTGATTGATTGATTGATTGATTGATTGTCTCTTAACTGACCAGTATGTTTGCTATATGCATAGCAAAACATGGGTTGTGGATATATGTCTTGAGTGCCACAAGTAAATGCGGAGATATTGAATAAAAACTGTTTGTTTTTGGCATTGGAACATGCCTATGACGACTACTACTCACTAGGCGTTGCTGCAAGTTTTTCTTTATAGGAAATAGCCGGGTAAAATGTCACGACACCATCCTGATATTCAGAGACAGCAAAGTTAAAATATCAGTTGGGTGAAACGTACAAACTAAGCAGAACACCAGAAACAAATCGGACAACATGAATACACATAAAATAGAGATAGAGAAAGACAAGGTCAACATACAATAAAAAAGACAAACCAAAGAAGACAAACATTCAAATCAGCCAATCAGAAACATGTTTCACTTTAGTTGTGATAAATATAATTTTTTAACCAAATATCTTTTTTTAATCCTTTGATTTTTGGGATTGTTCCGACAGTGTAGTATTTTTTGCTCTTCATTTTATTTCAGCCTAATTACACATCCAATATAAAAAAAACGATGGAATAAGAGAGAATAAAGACATCACGAGAAACAATAAAGAAACAATGAATAAGATAAATAAATCCTTGGTGAAAAGAAAAACTTTGAAAAGACGCAAAACAAGAAGACGAGAATCTTATTCTACATACATTTACAAAGTGTTAAAACAAATCCACCCTGGAATGGGTAGTAAAGCTATGTCAATAATAAACACCTTTATAAACCACATGTTTGAACGACTCTCAAAAGAAGCATGTTCTCAGATACAGCAAGAGTAAATTAATGATAGCTAGGGATGTACAAACTGCTGTTAGATTTGTGTTACCAGACAAGATGGCGCGATATGCAGTGACTAAAGGAACCATTGCTGTTAATAGATACTATTCTTAAAATTGAGTTTGTGATTGGCAATGGATGTTTAACACTCATTTCAGAAATATTTGATTGATTGGTTCGTCCTTAATGTTACGTGAGCTATATTTGAATTATATGTAATATAAAATAAATCAGCATTTAGATAACAATTTGGCAATTTGGTGGGCATATGGGTGGAAGTCAGCTTGATAGTTTCATGTACACGTATAAGAGTTCCCGTATCCTTAAAGCTGGGAAAGCTAGATCCATATTTCTATGCTCCGAGGTTCCTCTTGTGGGGTAAGAGTTTACATTGTTATGTTACTTTCAATAGAGAGTCAATGGTACCAAATGAGCAACACATTTTAAAGAATAGTGGTTGATGGCCTGTTACAATACAAACATTTTCAGTACAATTCATTATTCTCCCTATTTATCTTGAGGCAAGCATCCATTCATACCCCATTCCAGTTCCCAGTTTTACCAACGTGTTCAAGTCATGAGTAATGTCGAAATATGAACAAATGGGCAAGGTAAAGTGTTAAGTTAATTTATTTAGCTGGTTATCTTAAATGGGTGTTTCACTTGTTTGTTTAGTATGTTTCTTATAGTATTGTTAAAACCAATTTATGGTTGTTTAAAATCAAATAAAAAAAAGTAATCCTTGTGTTCTTACTGCCATATTAAGACATAAAATTTGTAAGGTTCATTTAATCTCGCTGCCAAAATATGCATCGGGGATCAGATTTTAAATTTCCAGAATACCTTTGATTGGCCTTGTGACGAGATTAGGATGGAGCTACAGACAGATAAAATTTTCGGAAGCCTAATCTCTACCAAGAATTTTAGATTTGGTAATTTTATATACATACATTAGACAAAGATATTTCCAATATCACAGATGAACTGTTTATGCTATAGATTATCTCTCAATCTCTACCAGTTCCTTGACTTCATCGCTCTCATCTCGAGATCAAAGAACGATAACTCTGATAGAGATTGATAATCTCTACGATATTGTATAAATAATGTGTTGTGATATCTATATTTAACTTCACCGATTAAATAGAATCAACTATCTTTAGCCGTTACTGTAATATTATTCAACTGAACGGTAATTTATTGAGGTTTGTTTGACAACCGGAACCTTTTAACCGTAATGAAAGCGGGAGGTTTGGTGCCATAAAATCTGATTCAAACCACCATTTCTTTGGAAATGCCTGTACCAAGTCAGGGTCATTACGGTTTTCCCAGTTTTCCGGTTGTTGACTGATTTTGTCTGTTTGTGTACTTATGAGTTTTGCCTTTCCCTTTGGAAGATTGTTCGGAGTTCGGTAATTTTGTTATTACCCTTATTTCCCATATTTCTTTTTAAAGTGCACATACAAAAATTTAACAACAAATAACGTTTACCATTAAGATACGATTTGAGATGCGATATAGTTTTCTATGTTCACAGAATCAGATTGTTTTGAGGATAAACATTTGGCCCATTTCTTGATTTGTTAAAAGACCGTGGATGTCCCTGTACGAAGAAGACAAAAAAGACAAAAAGCAGTCTTCAAAACACTACACAGTAAACTAAATATTGAACAATACAAGCCCATAACATTTGATTGCGCAAAAATACAAGGCCGCATAAATAAAAATATAAACAGGAAAGGTTTATGGATACCAAAGAGGCAATCTGAATTAGCAAATCGAAGAAGGACAGACAACACAATGGCCAAATGAAAAGGGACAAAGAAAAACAAACAACGATTTACAAAACATAGTGACTACACAAACTACTAAAGATTGAGCAACACCAATCAAACTAAAAACCGGGGGTGATCACAGGTGCTCCGGAAGGGTAGGCATTTGACTAATGGTATGGTTTGCTTTAGAATGGATCATGATAGAAAGCAGTATTTTGTATTTATTCTATTAATTCGGCCATCTGTGATTGATTCAAGTTTATAAAATTAGTTTAAAAAACATTTCAGACAAAAGACTAATAAGAGGAAGTAGTAGACAAAAGAACAATATGATTGAACAAAGCAACGACAAAGTAACATGAAAAGGAAAAAACATGACAACCCAAACCTACACCAAAAGGATTGGCACTGGGCTCCCAATTTATAAAATCTCAAATTTAAGTCTGAATTTTCGTTGAAGACATTTCAGTAAAAACCCAGTCCTTATATTGACTTAACTGTTTTTTTTTCCAGAATCACAAGCAAGCTAGTTGTTTTTCTCCAGAATCCCAAGCAAACTTGTTGTTTTTCTCCAGAATCCCAAACAAGCTAGTTGTTTTTCTCCAGAATCCCAAGCAAGCTAGTTGCTTTTCTCCAGAATCCCAAGCAAGCTAGTTGTGCTTAAAATATAACATTTAATACAAATGTCTTAATAATAATAACCTGGTTAATGAGTGATTACAACATAAAAATGGCTGAAATGGCAATGGTTCTTTTCCTTTTACGTAGATTTGTTCTTTCTTCTATCACCAACAATACTGTCATGGACTTGACTGTGACACGACGAGTATCTGATAAGAAACAAGAACTGTCTACCCTGCGAGCACAGGGGATAACTCCGGGTTTTGGTGAGGTCCGTATTGCTCTCCCTTTATTTTTTGTGTGTTGTGTTTTTGTTCTGTGAATTGAGTCCAATGTTGCCTATATCTCTGGATTGGCCATATTTTATTGTCCCGTTGGTTGTCCCAAACGTCTACTGCCCACATTTCATCATGGAATCTGGGAAAATATTTACTAGTCCCATAACATTTACCTTTAGTCAGTTCAAAATGAATCTTATATATTACCTAATACATTCCAATTTAAAGTTCCTAAATAATGCAGTTTATTAGAATAAAATAAGGTAAATCTTTACTTGCTCCCAAAGACTCAAACATTATTTGACTTTCCAGTCTTTTGACTATAGGCGTATCTGATTAGGATTATTTCAGAAAAGCAAAGTGCACTAAATTAGATATATACCTTTTTATTTCAGATACAAATATGTATTAATCGGTTTCATCTTAACTAATACAGATCCATTATATATTGCTTACTGTAGAAGAAAGTTAAGAAACAATGGAAGAGGCGACTGGAGGAAAGAAGAGGAAGAGGAGAAAACGGAAAAGAGTAAAAACTTACAACACATACGTCTATAAAACTCTGAAGAAAACACAAAAGAAGATGAGTATATCTTATAAAGCCATGTCCATTATGAACAGTTTTATAAAGGACATGTTTGAACAAATAGCTACCGAAGCAGCTAAAATAAAACAAAACAACAAGATACCTAGACTGACAGCTAGAGAGATCCAACCAGCTGTCAAAATTGTACTTCCTAAACAATTGTCAAGATATGCAGTTAAAAGAGGATTCGATGCGATTGTTAAATACACGTCGCCAGAATCATGGTAAACATGTTGGAAAATGGAGGTTATAATTTATCGTCGTTATTTGTAATATGTACCATGGTAAATATTTTGGGAGTGGGCTTTTAATGGACCGTCGTAAATCTTATTTGTAGTATTTATGTCATGGGAAAGATGATCTACACAAAGCAAGAGTAAATGAAATTATGACTGTATGGTAACAAAAATGGATGACACGGTTTCTGTATGGTTAGAGAAAATACAATTTTGGTTATGAAAAAAAAAAGTTTAATCAGTGAAGGTCCTCAATTCCACCAATACCAAAAGACGAACAATTACCTCTCATCTTAACTGAATTCACTGAACACTAAAAGAACCACGACATGTGACATTGGAAATCTGGATCCTGACATGGTTGTATGATTAAAGAATAAATAAACGTTTTAGTACATTTGTATATATAATTTTGGCTCTAGATGACATTTTGCATCTATTGTTAAACAATAAGATTCTTTATGGCTGTATGGTTAACAAGTATGACTGTGTAGTATAAGAGTAGATGAAACTGGCTATGTATGGTGAAGGGATAGATGTCATGTTTCCAGTAGATGAGATTTTGTATGGTTGTAGAGTAGATACTATTTTTGCCACATTTGTTTGTGTGTATGTAATAATTGAACAAATAAATGTTTTCTTGATACATTCCAGGGCCGTAAATTGATATAAGTTTAAGAGAAGGCACTGAAATAGGCGGGGTCCTGGGGCCTATGCCCCCTGCAGCTGAGCAGTTTTTCATGCTTTATCCTGCTTTTTTTGGCTTTTCCCGAGCTATTTTGACTTGGATTCAGAGACACAATGATCTAACCTAAAAAATGAAAATGCACACTACATAACTCATAATTCTAATTATTGAATTAAAATTATTACAACGTTGTAATATTTGGTGTTATAGTGGGTTAATCATTGGAAATTTATCATTATGCTTTGTACTAGTGCAACTTTTCTGTGACCTGAAGAATCCCAACGCGTCAGAACTTCTACACATTCAATATGGCCAACATCGTCACTTCTGTGTACGTGAAGCATTGCCAGACCACACAATCTACTTACGGTCTTTGTTGACCTGCTCCAACTTTTACAACTGCAAGACCCTACAGGCAATGCTAACAGAAGCAATAGTATCTGTCTTATATTTGGATAGAACTGCGTATGTGTAATCGCTTGTTCTATGGTACATTTTGATCCGTTTTCCTTAATAGAAGTCAAAGTTTTCCACCTGTGAACCTCTTGGGGTAAGTCATCAGGGTATGAGATGTCATTTTGATATTCATCAATAGAACCTACAATGTCGTCCGTCAAATTCCGGAAATACCGTGGAAGCATATAGAATACATAAAGCATTGGCTTAATGTCGTCTGGAAATCTGTCGTTTAGATGTTTGATGATGTGATCAACCAGTGGGATAAAAATGCTTATCCTGAAATGCTGTTCCACATTTTCAGCTGCTGTACTTGCCCTACGGCGTTGGCGTCCAGTTGTTCACTGTTTGTTAATCGTATTTTCGTTCTTATTGGCAATTGTACATGCTCTATTGAAAAGTCCATCAAATGCTTCCTCGGCATTTTCTCGTATCTCGAAAAAAGGTGTAGCTAGTGTTCGAGCTTTAACGTGTGCTTCCACAAGATCACAGTTTTCAAACTAAAGTTATATGGACAAAGGTCTTAAGTATCCTAGTAGGAACTGGGTTACGACTGCGACCACTAATATTTCAAAATTAAGTAAAGACAGTTTATAGGATGCTGCATCTGAGTTGCCGACGGTTTGGTTTCGAATTTCATCAAGTATATCTAGAACCTTGTTATAGTGTTTCAACAGCCAAGTATCAATTCGTGATGTCCATCGAGTTTCTGCTGGCGTTGGCAGGAGTCGTTTTTCCTGGTTAAATATACCTTCTTCTTGATCATACATCAAATCAAATTTAACGACGACTTGACCTTCACCTTTCATTACAGATTTCATAATATTTTTACGCTTACTCTGTTTTTTTTTCTTCATTTTTTTTTTGTCAGACCGCAATAGGAGACAACTGCCTACATACCTCCACATAATTTACGGCCTTGATCATTCACAAGGTTAATAATATTTCATATTCGGAATTATTCCCAATGTGCATATTCCTAGAATTTGGTACGTATTTGATTTCTTTTGTGTTTCCTAGATAATTATTTGATATACGTGGTAACTTTCAGGTATACGCAATATTTTTTTTTTTATTATTATAGAGCGTGGTGAACCTTTCATTTCATAAAACAGTACACAGTTTTTACATTTACCAAATACGTTTGTGCAATATGATGTAGCTTCGGTAATGTGTATACAGAGTGTAATTTATGTGAAACTGTCATGTTCAAGACGTGCTTATAAATAATTAACGGTAACTCTATTGTTATTTACGGATTCTGGTGTCTAATACCCCTCCGGAGAACCTGAGTTCAACCCTGGTGTTTTGTGTGATTCATGCTACAGAAATTGCTAATCCGCCCGAAGAACCCGAATTCATCCTGCTTTTTGGTCGAGTCTGTGTCGCTTATATTTTTAGCTTTCTGTGTTGTCCTTTTATGTGTCTTTACATTCTATGGTCTGTGTTCTGATGTCTAATACGATTTCCGCATGAAAAAGATGTTCGGTTCGTCACCAGTTGTTTGTAGGAGGGCTCATGTCTTATTTACGTTATTTGTGTTTGTTGGCGTAAATAAGGGTAATAACAAAATTACCGAACACAGAGCAATCTTCCAAAGGGAAATTTAAAACTCATAAATCAATAAATAGACAAAATCAGTCAACAACCGGGAAACTGGGAAACCGCAATGACCCTGACTTGGTACAGGCATTTCTAAAGAAATGGTGGATTGAATCAGATTTTACGGCGCCCAATATAATGGTGTCCAACACATATTGTGTTGTGTTTTTGTTTTGTTTGTCTTCGCCTTATGTACCCTATGTTGCCAGTTCCTCTGTATTGTCTATTTTTGATTGCCACTTCGGATGTTGCCTAACGTTTATTTGCCAGTTTCTCTGTATTGTCCATTTTTGATTGCCACTTCGGATGTTGCCTCACGTTTATTTGCCTTTTTATCTGTATTGTCAATTTTTGATTGCCACTTCGGTTGTTGCCTCACGTTTATTTGACGGTTTCTCTGTATTGTCTATTTTTGATTGCCACTTCGGATGTTCAGTAATGTTTATTTGACGGTTTCTCTGTATTGTCTATTTTTGATTGCCACTTCGGATGTTCCGTAATGTTTATTTGACGGTTTCTCTGTATTGTCTATTTTTGATTGCCACTTCGGATGTTGCCTAACGTTTATTTGCCGGTTTCTCTGTATTGTCTATTTTTGATTACCACTTCGGCTGTTCCCTAACGTTTATTTGCCGGTTTCTCTGTATTGTCTATTTTTGATTGCCACTTCGGCTGTTCCCTAACGTTTATTTGCCGGTTTCTCTGTATTGTCTATTTTTGATTGCCACTTCGGCTGTTCCCTAACGTTTATTTAGCTAGATTCGTGTTGCTCAATCTGTAGTTTTCTGTGTAGAATGTTGTCGATTGTTGTTTGTCTTTTTGTTCTTTATCTGTTGTATTCTCTGTCCTTTGATTGACGGCTTCTGGTTACACCCTTTTGGCATCTTCAAACCTTTCTTATGGATAAAGCATAAACATTTTATATATTTGATTAGAATATTGTAATTGCACAAGTGAAGCCTTCAAATTGATTTCCTTAGTTCTGACACATATGTATTAAAACACGAAGTAAACCATAACACTATATTTTCTCTGTAGTTTTAATGATAAAATTGATACAAATCAAAACAAGCAATCATGTTTGATTACCAAATGCTGAAACTTGATGAAACCTAAGGTGCATTCCTGAATTAATTAGATGCTCTCTATACATGACGATTTAGATAATTGTTTCACTGTACTGTCTATTAGGACTCGTTCGTGCAATCAAAAACACCTTGATGTGTAAATGAAGGACAAATAATTGATAAATTAAAATAAAATCAATTGATAAATTATTTATTCTACATTTATATCTATTAACAAAGAATATCGTCCAATTGATATCAAATTATTCTAAGAAACACAAATATTATTTTCTCTCGTTTACACAATTATTGAAACAAAACAATTATTAAGAAAATAATAAATTAAAACGACTTATGAAGAAAGTATTTTTGTTCTGTTTATGTTTTAAAATAACACTTTTGTGCTTCCCTCATTTGATCTTCTATTGTCATGTCCTGTTTCTTTCCTTTTCAAACAAGGCAAGGTATGGATCTCATTACTGATTGTGGTACCACCACAGCCACGATCGAATGATTTGCTTGTATTAATCTGCATACCTTGGGAGAATCCACTACTCTCCATCTAGATGAAAGGAACCGGTCGAGTTGAGACGAGTGAGATCTATGTCTAACTATGTAATCGATATCTACAACCACTTATGTTTGTAAGTACGAGTCTCGCTCGAGACTGGGTGCACTCGATTTGACTTTATTTGATAAGGTTTGTCAGTGGAAGGTAGGTGGATATCTCAGGGTTCCTCCATCAAAATAAATGACTACCACGATATATAACTGAAATATTGTTGAAAGTGGCGTTAAACACCAATAATCTTAATCTAAGCAAACATCCATTCTGCATTAATGTTCGATACATGCTTAGACATATCTATTTCTAAAAATTCGCCATATCAGTGTTTGGTATGACCTTGACAGTGCACCCCATTAATATTTTCCCATTAAGAACATTCCTTGGCAACACCATGAAATACCAAGGAGTTAATCAATATAGAACTATATATAAAACAAGATGACTGATTGAATCATTAAATTGTCCTACTTTGGACAATCTCCCACTCCTACATCTAATAGTGACTTAATCTTTTACACGTGCTTGTTTCAATTAACCGCTGAATTGATATGAATGTAAAATAACGTTTGGTGATTAACTTAAGTGATGACAGAATGGTGTATTGTCCGTCTAACTCATTTACATATCAATATCTACAAACAAATTCATTGGTGTATAATTTTGAATTTTGTAAGTCATGAATATATCAGTGCAAACGTAGTCATGCGGAGATTTTTGTTTAAATGAACAGGAATCAAACTAAGGTTTAATCCTTAAAATAGTATTCAAGACGTAGCCTATGTTAAAACATTTCATAGGTTCTTTTTATTGTTTTTTTTTCCATCTTTTATTTCATCATCACACCATTGACGTTTTTCCCAAATATGATCTCTTTTCACGCGGTTTACTTCTATTATTTTTCTACTCTATATATTTTTTCTTAATATTTTCAAGTTTTATTTCACATATGCAGTTTAATTTTCTATGATTTCTGGACACGCCAACATCTTTGATTTATCGTTTTTCAAGTTGATACTTAAGGCAGGGGCAGACATCCTCCGTCCACGCAGGCGTATGGCACGATCTATAACTGGCGGGACTTCGTATTGGATTGAAGCACGTGATCCACGTCGTCTGTGACAGTAAATGACTGTCGTTTCACTTTGTGATTCGTCAGAATCAACACTGTTTATAGATAGAGTACTGGTGCTAGTGTTTTCTGTGTGATTATTAGTAAATGCCTGGAAACCTTCATCTAGAATTTCTTCTGATACTCCTCGATTTGCCCAGATACAGGTTACACCTTGAATAATGAAAATAACACTTATTTGATAAAAATACTCAATATAAGACAACAAAATATATAGTTTAGTTTTTGACACACACGAGGATTTGTAAGACGTTTTCTAATCCCTGAGTTCATTGATTTATTGATTGTCGGTTGCTTCATTGGTAAATGTGCATATTTCATGCATATTCCTTATTAGGACGCCATTTTCCAGATAGGTTCCATGAAATGTTTAGCTATGTGATAGTCGTCCGTATACAACAGTACAATGCATATTTGTGAGATTATCTTTAGTTTTTTTAGTTTTTTAGTTTGTATAGAGTATACATTTTAAATTTAACATTTCATGTTTTTTTTTAAAGGTATTGTAATGTCCACCACGACTTCCTTCTAAGAACAATGAGTGTAGCGTCATTATAAAAGACAGGTACCATGCAGGAGTATGTTGACAATTTCGTTGCTTTATGTATCTATATTATTAGTTTTAGCAACGTTTTTTTCATATTGATATGCAGGTGTGGCCACACGCACTAAATTAATATTAATTCCATGGAAAGAAAACAATGTCAATAAAGGGGTATGTTTGAGCTTACTCACCTAAACATGTGTGTGCTACTTCAGAGAGGTGATCCCTCTCATCGTCAAAAAACATCATATCTGGAAAATCAATCCCACTTTCTTTCTTTATTCTGAAAAGAAAAGGCATAAATCTTAGAACAGCGTGGAAGACGAACCCTTTTTTCCTGGAAAAATGTTCAAATTCACGGTTTTTTTTCTAAATGTTTGTCCTCCCCTCATTTTCATGACCCCAACAATGTATTGGGTCCTCCTTTGCGGAGATTCATGAATCGCCTCTCACAGCAATGGGTGCATTTCAATACATCTTATTCTATTTATAATGAAAGTAAAGGACCAAGATAGAAAATAATAAAAATGATAAAACTAGCATTTGTTTTTAGCAATAAGTAAACCTCGTCTGTGGTGTGACGGTTATCACGTTTTTACATGTAATGTGCGAGATAAAGGGTTCGATCCTGGTCCGCTAAACCCAAAAACTACAACGTTATGTATTTGCTCTTCTAAGCTAATCAAGCGATAATAAGGATTAAAAAGGGAAGACGGTTTATCTCGAATTCGTGTTAATTTGTACGAGTGTAGCGACACGTCTAACTGAAGACTATCGCTTGTGAGATACTCATTAAGTCACATTCAAAACGTCCATTTGGAATATATTCTTTCACTAAAACAATATTCAGTGCTCTTTAGACCAGGATACATGATGATATTAATCTGACATGATTTTTATATAATACAAACCAGTCACGAGTACCGACAAAATGTCACACACTAAATATCATAAGAACTTGCGTATTCATAATCTTCAGACTGTCTATTATTTCTACTTTTAATGATATATCAAAATAAATGTCAATGAAAAAAAGTAACGTGGTTTGTAAATTCAAATGTCGTTGAATGCCTAAGAAAAATAACTTCGATAAACGAGACGTAATTTTGATGAATATTACTACTACCTGTGCAATTGGCGCCTATCACCACAAAAGTTGTGAGTTCGAATCCCGTTCATGACGAGGTGTACTTGAAACAACTTTATGTGATAAAGTTTGGCAGTGAATTGCGGCAGGTCGGTAGTTTTCTCTGGGTACTTCGGTTTCCTCCACCAATAAAACTGACCGCCACCATATAACTGAAACATTGTTGAAAGTGGTGTTAAGCACCATATTCCCATACCACCTCTAATTTAATAATCTACAAACTGAACATTTACCTCCAATAAACACTGTGATCCCCATTAAGCAATACAAATTGTTCTAACAAAACAGATTAGAAAAAAAGGACTATTATTTCAATGTATAATTTAAAGCCTTTGTGGACGAAATCGTATGGCAGCTTGCCTTATATCTGTCTTGATCACCATTAGTGTCTATGAGGTTGATTCTTTACCAATGACGAAGAGTACATTATATTGATATATTATGACATATTTTCCATTAATTTACAGAATGTCTGTGATTCTCGCTGAGTTCTCCGTTTTCCTTACCTCCACGATAAAACTGAGATTTTCGTTTGAAATTAAGGGGAGTTAATCTTGTATAGATAATGAATTGGAGCTAGGAAATCGTATTTACATAGTACAGATTATGTCAATCATGAAAGTTTATTTTTAAATAATGTTTACTTACTGTAAGAAGTGACTTATTTTTGACCCAGGATATATTTCAATGAAGTCAAAATATTCATCCCAACCAAAATATGAAACAAGTCGTCTGGTATCATCTTTGTAGAAAGCTCTGGAAAACAAAAGTATACATGCAATTGTGATTGAGAAGTCTTGTAATAAAAACAATACATAAACAGTTTGTTCTCATTAATATGAGTTTACTGCATGGAATGAGTGAGCGATTGTTGTTTAACGCCAACTCAGCTATTTATCAGCTATATCATGGCGAGAACAAGTTAATTTTCAATGAGATGATGATGAGGTCCACTTTGTACTAGACCAACAAACTTAGTTGGATTTTTATAGTGCTAGCTCACTGAAGCAACAGTCCACGGATAGACATGTCGGCCCACTCGGACACATTATCCTGATTCCGAGCCAACTAGTCTTTTCTCTTTCTTCTTAACCCTACGTGCTTAGCGGAGAAGCAACCAATACCAATTTTATATTTATGGAGAAAAAAAATGAAAATCCAATGTGGTGTGATATATTGGTTTTGATATTTTATTTTGATAGCTAAGCTTAACAGATTATTGTTTTTGTTGTAATTATTAAATACAATTAACATGAATATTTTGGGGTTGTAACTTTCTCAGGTTTGGGATGTGTATCTAATTACTTCCAGATGTTATCTATAAATCTTTGGTCAACTACAACTTTCACATGATAAGATTATTGGTATATATGACTTTATCTGATCTATGTATTTTTAAGTGACTTCTTTATATTTATATAATGGTGCGATGTAAACATTTTGGCATCTGTGAAATAGAATACATGTTTGATGGGAGGAGTCTGAGATTAGAGAGAGTGCGTGAATGCAACTTGTAAGAAAGACATGTTTTGACCATCAAAACTGTAACATCATAAATTAATTTGGATAATAAAATTTTAGAACTTTACATTGGATTTATAAAGTAAAAGCCTCTCGTTTAAATAAGATCATTACTTAGTGTAAAAGTAAGAACATTACAGTGGTACTAAAATTCGTTAGGTTCTTTGGGTTTACAGATATAGTTCACCACCGAAGTTATATAAATTATCCAAGTGTGCCACATATGTAATGTAATGGTTAGCGTGCTTGTCCCGATTGCAGTAGAACGTGGGTTCGGGTCCCATCAGGTCAAACCAAAGACCGGAAAATTTATATTTTCTTCTTCATCGCTAAGCATGCAACATTGAGTAGTAAAAACAAAGACTGATTGGTTTCTGAATCAGAATAATGTGTCTGCGGACTGTTATTGCAGTGTCAAAAATCCAACTAAGGGTGTTGGTCTAGTACAAAGCAGACATCATCATCATACAATCAAATGTAACCTGTTCTCGCCATGATAGAGCTGAAAAAAATGTTAATTTGGAGTTTAACAAAAATCACTCACTCGCCCAAAGTTTGTATTTATTGTATGTATGTGCTATGCTTGCAGAATTTCATTTGCTTATATATTTTGAAATATAATAAAACAATATTTTTCTAGCCAATTATAACTGAGGGAAAACGTTGAAGATGATATCATAAATCTTTATTTGACACTAACTGGGGAAAACATGAAATGTTGTTTTCAAAAGAAAGAACCCAAGCAAACTTAATTAATAACACCAATCTCTTTGGTGGTCTTGATGGAGTTCTGAGGAAGTCAATTCTCTCTATCAAAACACGTTTTAATGCCTTATTTATTTGTATTAATCCTGTAAACATTCCAAACATAAGATAATTCTAAGAATGTGTGAAGTGCAACAAGGTCAATGGGCAATTACAAAAAGAACAGTTAAGAAAAATACCAATACAAAAAGCAAAACAAAATAAAATGCTAATGAAACATCTTGTAGATGGAAGGAACATCTACTAAACACTTGACAATTGCATAACTATTTTGCATTTAGACTTAAAATCCTTGTTTTAATTGGGTAATTTACACATAGAGTAATCTTTAACTTGATGTAGAGTAAACGGGTAATTTGATCCTGTTTGAAGTATCATAAGGTCTTCCGATAATGAAGCATCTGAATACCATTCTAAGCTCGCCCAATCAGAACATTGTATATAGTGGATGTATTGTATTGATTGGTCATTTCCCCCCAGACGAAACTCGTAATCCTGTGGTAATGTTTTCACAATGTTCAAATCGACGCGATGGATATCTGTGTGGAAAACGTGTAATTATCAACAAATATGTTTGTCTAAAGCGAATGAATCCATAGCCTTTACTCCACACGCAATTTATAAATGGTAATATCACAACAGGTGCCATTCCTGAAGCAATATAATCTAACCCTTTGAAGCGCCTGGTATGGGTAATGACAATTAAACACATACCCAGACCTTTGATACGAAATTTTAGATGTGAACTAGCTAATTGAACAAATACCAACATTTAGACTGGACAAAATTGGGTTAATAGTGTTTACCGTCAAATTACTGTCCTGCAACTATACTGATACTATAAGATTAACTGAGAAGAGGAAGTGGAAGCGGGGGTAGATATTACGATTTGGCCGATGAATCACCTCCCTCGTTTTTGGAAAGATGTCTGAAACCTCAACACTCAACGGAGCTCTAACCGACGACTATGGACTTAGGCTTGTGGTCTGAAGTCAATAACATTAATGGACTTAGGCTTGTGATCTGAAGTCAATAACATTAATGGACTTAGGCTTGTGATCTGAAGTCAATAACATTAATCACTTGGAGATTACCAAACATAGGTAATAACATTAATCACTTGGAGATTACCAAACATAGGTAATAACATTAATCACTTGGAGATTACCAAACATAGGTAATAACATTAATCACTTGGAGATTACCAAACATAGGTAATAACATTAATCACTTGGAGATTACCAAACATAGGTAATAACATTAATCACTTGTAGATTACCAAACATAGGTAATAACA
>MJUT01014931.1:67119-78209 GCA_002080005.1 Gigantidas platifrons | reverse complement strand
TACTTTTTTCCTATCTTGTTTGGCTTACTTCCGCCCAATGTCTTTTACTTTTTTCCTATCTTGTTTGGCTTACTTCCGCCCAATGTCTTCTACTTTTTTCCTATCTTGTTTGGCTTACTTCCGCCCAATGTCTTTTACTTTTTTCCTATCTTGTTTGGCTTACTTCCGCCCAATGTCTTTTACTTTTTTCCTATCTTGTTTGGCTTACTTCCGCCCAATGTCTTTTACTTTTTTCCTATCTTGTTTGGCTTACTTCCGCCCAATGTCTTTTACTTTTTTGGCTTTCCAATATTTTGACTATGAACGTCCAGAAACGTGCAACACACAGACACTAAATTAGATATCTTCGTTTTTAATAAAACCTATATATACTACTGGGTCGATATCATTAATAATAGTCCCCGGAGGTATCACCCACCCAGCCATCAATGCTGACATAATTTATTGGATATATGTATGTTTACATTTCCTACATAATACATTTTTGTATAAAAATTATCCAATATAAGGTCAACCTCCCTTAATCATGGGTAACATTGGCTGATTTTCTCTATCCTGCTAAGGTCCGTTGCAATACTGTGCTTCCAAATACTTTTATTTAATTTGGCTTTTCTATCCATTGACCATCAGCGTTCATAATGCAGGTTATTACAGTAAAGCGTCGTGCGCACTAAATTATATAATAACGTTTGTAATATTAATAACATTAGTTTTTCAATTACGTTACATATTTATGATGAATGATTCAATGAACAATTACGTAATACAAAATAACAATTTTATTATTTATACAGTCTACCTCTAAATGTCTAGCATACATGCATATGAAATTAATTCAAGGTGACGCTTTGAAGTATCATAATTATTTCACGTAATGATATGACTATAACTCATAATATTGTGGTACATTTGGACTTTGTTTTTACAAAACCTAATTTCATATTTCAGTACCAATCGTAAACACATCATAATCTCGTCAATTTTGTTTATTGGATTCAATTGAATTGATCATAATAATTTTCACAAGGTCCAAAAATCTTTTTGAAATTACAAATTTTTCAAAATTGGTAAGGTCTGAGCCAATTGTCAAAATCTATTACCACCTATGACTGTTTATTTGCTGATTCAACACCTAGCAATATGCAGATCTTTCAATACAAGAGGTGTGCGCTTTCATTTGAAGAGTTTGAAGATACCAAATGGGTAATCAGAAGCCGTAAATCAACGAAAAACATATAACACATAAACAAACAGAAAAACTGACAAAAGAGAAGCAATGCTCTACATAACACTACACAGAAAATGTGTGCAACACGAACCTCAATTAAAACCAGGGGTAAACTCAGGTGTTGAATAGTAATTAAAACAAGAAGCATCTAAATTCTACAATGTCAAACAATATGTGAGTTATATCATGGCAGTCAGTTTTACTGTTAGAAGATTCAGTATATTAGCTGAAATGCAAACCGGTCACAGATTACTGACACACTTGATCATAGAAGGTTGTATCTGATACCGGTAATTTTTGTTTGTTTCCCATTTTATTATATAATACATGTATCGGTATATTTTGTACCGTTAAACATCCCTCGATTCTGTATATTCAATCAGTGACTATCACTGATTGAATATATAAGTTTTATTAGTTAGATTCTCGACTTTGGCGAGGTGTGCAAAATACAGCCTTATATGATAAAGTGTGTCAGACTTTTGCAAGATCGGTGGCTGAAAGTGGAATTAAACAACATACGCCTATTTTAACCAGACCAAACGTTTACGGTAGGACCTAAATTAATCACTTAAAAGTTCGTACTAAAAACCATAAGTCGGAAGTTGTATTTTGACTTGAACTGTACAAAATATTGAACAAAGTTCCCCTTTTTATAAAACAAAATGTTTATACAGCTTATGTGAAAAACGTTCAGAAAGCATCCCCATTCAGAATTGATAATACCACCGACATTTTTTTGAACTTACAATGTGAAGGTCAAACGTGTACTAAACAGAATACCAATCTAGTGCTAAAGTAATGATCGTAGATATAATGTTTACACGTGTTTTATCTGCATAGACACACGTGTACAATACGTAATTATCACGAATCATCTGTAAGACAGACATCTTTAGGTGCAACATCTAGGCCGCTTAAGTCAAAGACAATTAATGTAATGAAGAGAGAATGTAGAACAATAAAAAAAAAGAATCTGGTATCGATACATTCATTAAATTAAGGCTATCAAAGAATGCAGGGAGGGAAATTATTCTCAGTACACGCAACATGATCCGTCAGCAGCCAGACAACATAGGTGAGAAAAATTGCAAGACGTTTAGTAAGATTGTGTTGATATAGTGATAAGAATACAATTCAGAGATACTTACCATAGATAACTGTTATCAAAGAATGTAAGGATTTATGAAAAAAATATTTGTAGAATGTGCGAAAAATCCAGCAAAGTCAGAAGCCAAAAACTCTAAAACGATGATTTCTATAATGTGTAAGATACATTTATAGACATAAAAGATACTGACCACAATACAAACCCCAACAAGGGCAACGCAAAGCGTGGCGTATCCCCTCGCCTAAAAAATTGACTCGGTGACCTTCACCTTTGACCTATGACCTTGAAAATCTATAGGGCTCCAGATTCTCTTCAGGACTAAGTATGTACCAAGTTTGGTCAAAATCCATTGAAGGATGTTGATTCTAGAGTGTTCACAAGGATGTTACGGAAGGACGGACTGTAGCTTTACTATATTCTTTCGCAACTTCGTTGGCGAGGGGATAATAATCTCTGTACTCATTAATAGTAGTAACATTGAAAACAAAAATACAAAACTGTCGTGACAGTGCAACAACGCTTATGGCAAATCCTAGAAAGAGCCGCAATACAAAGTACAAATATAAAGTAGAGTATGATTAATATAGACTACGCATACAAATGTTGGCTTGCTATACTTTCTACATCTTTAAAAGTAAATAATTATTAAAGATTAAAATTATAATTTATGGGGGTATTTTTCATTTTAGATACGAAATTTTTAAAACGTACATTACCCGGTCAATTAAAACGCCACTATAGTGTAATTGTTACATGCAGTGTGTTCGTTTCGCATTTGGGGAATCGTGAATTCGAATCAAAGAAGTGGGAACTGCAGCTTATGTTAAAAATAAGATTAATAGCAAAATTACCGAACTCCGAACAATCTTCCAAAGGGAAAGTCAAAACTCATAAGTATATAAACAGACAAAATCAGTCAACAACCGGAAAACTGTGAAAACCGTAATGATCCTGCCTTGGTACAGGTATTTCCAAAGAAATGGTGGGTTGAATCAGATTTTAAGGCGCCAAACCTCCCGCATTAATAAGTAAAGACTAGATGGCTCGTAGTCGGGATAACGTGTCTGAGTGATATATTTCTATATGTCCATTGTTGTTTCAGTGATCTAGATGGCTCGTAGTCGGGATAACGTGTCTGAGTGATATATTTCTATATGTCCATTGTTGTTTCAGTGATCTTCCAAGATCAACATGATGATCAGTTACACAGCTGACGTTATCAATAAAATAATAACATGTTCAAATCATATTATAGCTGTAAACTGTAGACTGCGTTAAACAACAATTACTCCCTCCACTTGACCAGGAATATAACATTAAATAACTTAAGAGGAATCATTGCAAAAGAGAAGCTTTCAATTTATATCAAGATCCATTTAAATTAATGTGCTTAGACATGACAAGCCGTTCTTTGGTTTTGTTCTTGAAAACATCTGCTTATGACAGACAATGTATGATTAGAAATCATATCTTTTCCAAAATTTCAGGATTTCAAAGGCGAATGATTTCTATGATACTGGATTTGTTACAAATCAGGCAACTTTATTTTTTCACACGATATTTGTTGAAAACAAAGCATAATAATGTATAGACCAGCTGGCCATAGGCCATGTGAATGTGAATTTTTGCCAGAACTTGTTTCTGTCTACTTTTATGTTTTCACACGTTAATATTTTCTTGACAGAAATGATCTTTTGGATAAAGACGTTTATTCTTGTAAAAAATAATGTTCATTCTCCATAGGAAGGCCATAACATGGTTCTCAAATGGTGACTTAACTACATCAGCTCCTGAACTAGCTACATAAATCATACAATATGCATCATATCACATTATTATGTATTGGTTAAAGTTTTCACAGTGTAATTTCCAAGACATATTTGGTCCAACACCTTAGGGATTAAAAGGTGTAGCATATTCTACGATGGTGAAAACGTATAAGATTAACTGATTAGAACTAAAATATGGAGAATTCGACCTGGTATAAATAAAGGTCTCAGGACCGGTGTTATCAGAGTTCTGGTGCTCTACATTTAAACATACACTGTAGATGACAAACATATCAGCAATGGCTTTGTATTAGGGATAAGCATTACTATGACCCAATATTGTTGTTAAATGCATATTACAGCAATATTCTATTTTTCTGTAAGTTTATATGTCTACGGGGGGACAACAGCCGACATTACAAGCGTAAAAAAAAGATGGAAGATATAAAAGGGTTGATCAGAAGCCGTAAATCGAAGAAGGCCAGACAATATTATAACCAATAGAGAAATGACACAAGGACAAACAATGATATACATAAATACTAGACAGAAAACTAAGATTGCGCAACACAACCCCCATTAAAAACTTACCACATAATGTTGTATCTATTACACAATTCCACGAGTGGGAGCCGAGAGCCAAAATTACAAACGTAAGAAAAGTCAGAAGATAGCAAAGGGTAATCGGAAACCATTATTTGTAGAAAACACAATACAATGGCTAAAAGGACAAAAAGACAAAGAACAGTCACCAATATACTACACAGAAAACTGAAGATTGAGCAACACCACACCTCACTCAAATACTATATCACATGATGTTATTTCTGGTACACATGTCCGCAGGTGGGGGTAGAACGTATAAACATAAATGGTGGCAGTCACTAATCTGACTTAATATTAGATGTAAATCTACAATTCAACGTTCTGCAGCTGTTTCATTGAGATAATATCAACATTTCTTTTTAGCTTCGCGGAGGAGTTAATATGATTAAAAGTGTGAATCGATTGAACAATAGATTACAAAGGAAGTCAGATTTGCGAAACGAGAACTTAAGAAAATAACAGAAAGGTTGGCTGAAGGTATGTTATAAACAAATCATCAATATGCACGTGTGGCACTAATCTAGATCAATTAAATCATCAAGGTGAATCTATTTGTACTTAATATTGATAAGTGTTAACATTATTGCAGCATAGGCTTCAGTTTTACACCAACTTCAATGGAAAACTGTTAAAACAGACGCTGATCGAAAACATTCGCCAATATGCGCATTGATATGTTAAGATTATAGCCCGGATGTTTACATTTTTATAAGATGTCTGAAAGATTAATCAATAATATCAATAAACAACAAATCTGTTAAAAAAGCAAAGTTTTGGTATGTTTGGGTATAAAACACTAAAATAATGTTCTCCTGATGACTAAAATAACAATGGTCAGTAAAAACATATGATCATTTCCTTTACGTGTAATGGACATCAATTATTTTCTTGAATGTTGAAATCAATTTCCACCTGCAATCCCCTAAAAAGTTGAATCAATCGCAAAAAAAATTAATTTTGTTTCCCATGATGCTCATATTTATCATGCTCCTGTTCTATTTGAACAAGCAAATTGCATTGACTGGATATGTTTTTTTTATATATACTGTCACTGACCGAAATATAGCTTTACTGGTACTCATTCGTTCCACATGTTACCTGTTGAGCTTTGGGAACCTAATTGTACACCTAGTTCACTTCCTGTGGACAAAAAATATCAAAAAGGGGCAATCAAGGGATAAGTATGTAATTTTATATTTAATTCAAAATATAAACGTCGATGGATTATTGTGATTTCTCTGCAGGATAAACACAATATAAATGTAGTGTCTTAAAATATAGAATATATACGGTACAAAAATGGCGGAACTGCTCGGTGAACCTTCCTCACCTTTTATGCCTCATATACATAAAAATACTTTAAGACACTGCACTAATATTGTCTATTACTAATCTTAACACAATATACTCTATGAAATATATACCGTGTGTCCCATGTGCACGAGTGAAGTACGAAACATCTCTTTTATTGCAAAAATCAACTTGAAGATACCAAACGGGTAATCAGAAAACGTAAATCGAAGAAGAACAGACAAGACAATGACCAAAAGAACAGACAAGACAATGACCAAAAGAACAGACAAGACAATGACCAAAAGAACAGACAAGACAATGATCAGAAGAAAAAGTACAAAAAGACAATCAACGATCTACAAAACACACACATAAAAATAAAGATCGGGTTAAGAATTATTTCATATACCAGCCAATCAAAAAATGTTACGCCCTGTAAGGGCTACGTCGGATGTTGACTCTGAATCAAATGTGATACATATTTATCTTTAGGGTCATCCATTGATAATTGCCGCATAGTGTGGGCTCTAATGTCTGATTGGTTTCATCGAGATATCTTCATATATTAGCCAATCATCAACAATTGCGGAAATAATGTGAGTAAGATCTGAACTGGAAATATAATTTTAAGACGTTTTTGTCATAGATCATTCTAAAATGTTTGATTCTTTCAGCGCAGTGGTGTACTAGGTAAATTATTTTTGATGTTGTTATATTTATGTTATTTCTATTCGCTTACGGATAGTGGTGTCCAACACATATTATGTTGTGTTTTTGTTTTGGTTTTCTTCGTCTTGTGTAACCTGTGTTGCCAGTTTCTTTAAATTGTCCTTTTTTGATTGCCCCTTTGGTATTCTCTAATGTTTATTTATTTTATAATAACAAATAACCATAACAACCAGAACAACTGACTATTCCTAATATCTAGAAAGAAACGAGTAGAAACGAGTAATGTTTATATTGATTTTGTAACTAATGTTTTGTCTTGGCCATTGTGTTATCTGTCCTTCTTCGAGTTACGGGTGCTGATTACCCCTTTGGTATCTTCAAACTTTCCCCCATTAATACTATGTGCTCAGGTGAACGTGGAATTGTTTTATTTAATGGAGTATATATGTAAGTATAATCAAATATATAATGCACTTCAATATCTCGACCTTCAGTTGCACCGAAATTTGGACTTTAACTGTCTGTGGTCTTGAAATAGACGTTAAAATCGAATTTATTTTTGTGGGTCAAGTGCAGCGCAACAGTATTCATATTTATGTTGGCCATTCATCAAATAGTTTGGTATTTACAATTATATCATTCAAGGTTGAATGAAATATTAAATTTTTGGAACAGTAATATGTAATGGGTTTAACATATAGTGGTGGCAGGGTTCCATTTTTGCTTTCGTCTTTATCATTCTAAGGTCATAAGTTCAAGAACCGTTCCAAGATGTAGTGACTTTGAAATAAAAGTAAGAACAAGTTTAAATGTAAATAGTCGTGCACACTTAGAATAGCTCATTATAAGGATAGCTGTAATTTGAAATGTTAGTAAATTAATGTTTAAATCTAGATATCAAGATTCCATCTCACTTACGATATACTAATGGGTTCATCCCTCGCCAGTTTTCCTGTGATGTTGACACGATAAAAAAGTATATATATATATATATATATGTTACCACTGAAATACATTCAGCATCAGAGAAACATGTGAACTATCATACAATGGGTGAAATATTGTGACGAATAGTGACAAGGATTTTTGGATGAAATTTTTTTGTTTAAATATGACACATATAGTCTAAGATACTGAAGACAAAATCATGTATAACAATAACATTTTTATGCTTAATGATTTGAAGAGAGAGGTGATGGTTCGTATTGTTGATATTGGTGGAATTGCTAAAATTGTCTTTCCACTATGAAGTAGAGTTTGAAGATACCAAAGAGGTAATCGGCATCTTGACTACGTTTTCAGCCATAGTTTCACATTTATCCCAAGATATTGCCCGTACCACTGGAATCGAATCAGGGTTGTTGTATGAATGGTTCTATAGATCTATGTTGTTCTTGTCGTTTTGATCGAACGTCAAATATGTTTACAGGGGCGTTTCTAATTAATTAAAATGTAAACAAACAAAAAATACTCAGTAAGCAACGGCGGCGACAGAGCCAACCATCTTGTTGTATGCTTTGTGAAAACGTATTAAAAGAAATGGCAAATATTGATGATACCGAAGATGTTATCAGAATTCGTATATCGAAAAACAGAAACTGCAATGTTCAAAAGACAAAGGGTACAAGGACAAACAATGATCTAGAAAACACAACACAGAAAACTAAGTATATTGCCTGCTACCAAGGAATCCAATTCTAATCATTTATGTCTTGTCCTTTTATGACATGATGAAATTATTTCAGAATGGGTCGTGAGCACTACATTCTATATCTCTGTTGTATTATATTAAAGTATGCTATCTGTTACATATGTTCCTGCAATTAAAACCGGAAGTAATTGTCTATTTTATTTTAACTTTCGAGTATTTAACTTTCGACCTTGACCTTAGTTTATTAAAAATAGATCCAAATCTTCTTTTAGAAATGTTTACAGTTAACAAAAGACAAACATTAAAAGAAGTATATTTTGTAGTTTTTACAATAATGAATGTTTAATGACTAAGGTAATTAACGGAAACCTGATTTTTTTTGACAAGTTTGATAGATGGTGATTTTTGTTGATTAATACTACAGCTGTTTACAGTGAAGATGTCAAATTCGTATGTCAGATTTCATAACTAATGTTTAACACTACAAAGGGGCTGTCGAGTGAAATCTATCCATTAATAACAAGCAAACAAATAAAAACCTGTTGATGATGTTTTCTTCCTCTGATTTCAATACCTAGTGGATGTTTCAAGATATCAATGGAATTCAAATTTATCAGGCAGATTAGGTAATACCCTTCCGTTGTATCTACGTTAACATGATCGATATCGTTAGTATATCGATCATGATATGGATCACAGTATTACGATTATTGTCGCTGTCAATCGCTCGGTTTATGTACCTCGTGTATGTCTCGAGATATCGATGGAATTCAAATTTATCGGGTAGGTTATCCTTCCATCGTATTTACGTAAATGTGATAGATATCGTTAGTATATTGATGACGGCATCCATAACAGTATTGCGATTTAATCGCTTTCACTCGTTCGGTTAACGATATATTGATCTCCTTCTATATTTCTGGTTTGATAATACATTAACTGTGCACGTCAATTGGTGAGTTTTCTTTAAGCAAACATGTTTTGGCGATGTATATAGCAAATTGTAGAGCTAACATGAAAAACAAACAAATACGAAAATGTCTGAACAGTTCTGTAATCCAATCGATGCTCTGGAATTTCTTGTTTGTTATCGACGTATGTGAAAGTTTCCATAATGAATAGACTCTAGAAGAAATAGCAAAATTTGTATATGAACAATAAAATATCCACGATTTCATGATAGAACCTATCAAGATGTGTTTGTTTCGCAGATTTTGATTTAATGTTTTTTTTAATTGCGTTTATTTCCATTTATTTTGCTATCAGAGCTTGAAGAGCAAAATGGGTATTCCGAATCCGTAAAGCGAGGACAAACAATACAATGGACAAATGAAAAAGGACAAAAAGACAAACAATGCTAGTATATGATAACACTTTACATTAAGCTTAAGAATGAACAACACGAACCTCACTAATTCCTTGGCTGAACTCTTCTTCTCCAGAAGAGTTAGCAGTTCAAACCTTTTATTGTAACAAAGCAATAATATACATCTGATAGTGATATACTGCGTCATGAAATAAACGAGAAAAAGAGTCCTTGCTTCAATACAAACGCTACTGTTATTATCAATAAATAAAACCCCGAAAAACTGAAAGTGATGCGTTGAACTGTTTTATTAGCAAACGATAATATTATATTAGAATGTAGCCGAACGTTTTTCTCTTCAGTTCTAATTGACCAGTCAACAAATAGATTATATAATGTGTAACTTAACCTATATCAACTTACACGGCCATGTCGTTCTCGATGATCCGTGTAACCTACCTTTATTATAATGAAATGAACAGATTGCGAAAGATGTAAATTACATTGAGATATCATTAGGTCCCATGAAGCCTTTTATTCTGAGACTTTGTTTGTGTTATAATTCATTCAAGAAAGCAGTCTTGTTGTAATTTTCAAACACAATTTTTTGTTATGTGAAAATTGGCGTGTAATTTCACATAATCAAAGAAAATAAAAAACGAACTACAAAAATGTGCTAAACACTTAAAAAATTAGCAACATGTCGGCGTCTGTATTTATAGAATTGTGTTAATTGAAGTATGTAAATTCTCTGGAACAAAGATAAAATACCAATTAAAGGGAATGGTAGTAAGAATTACAAAACGGAATGTCAAGACAACACTAGAGAAACATGAAATAGCTGGAATAGTTGAACGAATCACGATCTAGAATGTCAAAACAACACTAGAGAAACATGAAATAGCTGGAATAGTTGAACAAATCACGATCTAGAATGTCAAAACAACACTAGAGAAACATGAAATAGCTGGAATAGTTGAACGAATCACGATCTAGAATGTCAAAACAACGCCAGTGAAACATGAAATAGCTGGAATGGTATATCGAATCACGATCTAGAATGTCAAAACAACACCAGTGAAACATGAAATAGCTGGAATGGTAGATCGAATCACGATCTAGAATGTCAAAACAACACTAGAGAAACATGAAATAGCTGGAATAGTTGAACGAATCACGATCTAGAATGTCAAAACAACACCAGTGAAACATGAAATAGCTGGAATAGTAGATCGAATCACGATCTAGAATCACGGTCAAAACAACACCAGTGAAACATGAAATAGCTGGAATAGTAGAAGGAATCACGATCTAGAATGTCAAAACAACACCAGTGAAACATGAAATAGCTGGAATAGTAGAAGGAATCACGATCTAGAATGTAAAAACAACACTAGTGAAACATGAAATAGCTGGAATAGTAGATCGAATCACGATCTAGAATGTCAAAACAACAC
>MJUT01014931.1:37944-60366 GCA_002080005.1 Gigantidas platifrons | reverse complement strand
GAACATGGAGATATAGGCCCATCCCATTACCATCTTTATTTGAGATCGTATCTACTTTGAGACAATCAGAACATGGAGATATAGGCCCATCCCATTACCATCTTTATTTGAGATCGTATCTACCTTGAGACAATCAGAACATGGAGATATAGGCCCATCCCATTATCATCTTTCACCTACATGATTTATTGTTTATTATATTGGTTCTCGCTAGGAATATAATTAAAATCCTACTCACTTCATTAACCTATTTCTTACCATTCTATCATTCAGATATTGATATTTATAATATACAAATGTTTCTTATCTATTAAATATAAGACCTCGAAGAATTTTACATTTGCAACGGAGAACCGTCAGGAAACAATTAGCAGAAAGTCATTACTTCATAGTAAGATACACGTAATAGACGTGTTATATCTACTGTCAAACAGTATGGTTAAAGATTATCGTAATTCCGTGCTTAAGCTGTAAAACCGATAAAAACAGTTTGAAGATAAATCGATTAACATCTTGACAGATCGTCATAATATTATTATCAAGCTCAAGCTGTGATAAAACATAAGTTAGGGGAAGAAAATTGTTTGGTTTACCTTTTTTTCTTACAATAATAATTATAATGTGAGTAATCGGCATGTAGTGATGAATGGTCACCATGATATGTATAATATAATGAGCCAATACGATGGTATTTATGATACGATAAGTCAATACCGTGATACATCTAATATGATGATTCAATACGCTGAAATTTATTATACGATAAGTCCATACAGTTACATTTATGATACGATGATTTCATACCGTGATGCATCCAACACGATGGTTCCAATACCATGATAGTTATGATACACCATAAAGGTTACTCAGTCCAGAAACGCGTCATTCGCGGTAAATTGGATATCTAAGTTTACTATCACCGAGTCGATACCTCTGCTGGTGGACTATTGGTTCCAGAGGGTATCAACTGCCCAGTAGTCAGTGATTCAACTCTGACACGGCTTATTATATATATCTATTATTGAAATTTATAGCTCCTACATAATGTACTTTTTAATAAGACTAAGGTTTTCATCCCTCAGACATAGGTGACCTTACCTTTTGACTATTTTGTTTAGGTTCTTTGTGGTTTACTTGCTCCCAAAGATCTTTAGATTATTTGTCTTTCCAATATTATGAGTAGGAACGTACCTGATGAAGGTTTCAGTAGGAACGTACCTGATGAAGGTTTCAGTAGGAACGTACCTGATGAAGGTTATTTCAGATATGTGTTGTGTGCACTAAATTTGATATTTACCATTTAATTACTTTTACACGTAGGCTTTGAAATCCGGTTTTCTGTGTATTTTATTTTTATCTTACTAAGTTTTGAAACGTTAAGAAAAAAGTATATGTCGTATGAATCCTGATTTATTTCATTGGCAAAACTTTAAACACTGAACCATTGACATAAATACGCTAAAGCCAAGCACAAGATTTTATGCAAGGTCTGCATTTACATTTTGTAGATGAGAGGTACGGGGGCCACTGCAAGTCCACAGTGGTTCGGGGTTAACGCCCGGTGATGGGCGAATCACCCCTTGAAATAGAGAATAGTGGATGTTAAATAGTTATAAAGAAAATATTAACACCCATTTAGCAACAGAGGAACGGCGACCGTTTTTAAGGGCGCCGTTTCGTGTTCGCTCACATTTAAATTCGTATCCGAAAACTCATTCATACTTTCCCGATTTCGTAAGTTACAATGCAGCAACTCAACACTCAAACAACCAAAATGTAACATACATGACTGTAGAATTGTCAACCGGAGGGTAACAGTATATTATGATGTAGGAGGAGACCCACAACCAGTACACAACACAGACTGCATACTGACTTATTATATAATTGAGAATTAAAACAGACAACATGCTTAATAAAACATGTAATGATTTGTTACATCTGGTTATGAATATTTTAGCGATGTGTTCTATCTTCACGAAAGAAACATGACAATGTTGGGTTATAGGCTAGAAACATCATCACAGACGCCAAACTGATCAGGATTTGTCATTACGCGAATATGTGTCATCATTTAATCACGGTTTTTGGCAGATTAATGATTGATTAAGTTACAGTCAATAATTTGTTTTGGAACGAAGGTTGTGTTACCATGGCACACATAAAAGTGCCATCTTTGATTCATCTCCTTTCATTGGTAGCTTTTTTCTCTATCTATTAAATCATCCTTTTTTTTTTTAAATAATGTCATAACACAGGTCATATAATATAGAAATGTCACATTGTTTTAGTTCAAAAATAATGTAGATGAGCCTGCGCCTTTTTGCGTGTAGCTTATTTCTTGCTTGTTTGTAGTATTTCAATGTATATAGAATGCAGCATTTGACCGAAGAAAAAAGCCACAATTGTATTCTGATAAATATTTCTGATATTATAAATCCCAGTGTTGAAAATAAAATAGCAAAATTAAAATAAATCAAATAAGCAACTTGTGCCAATATGTTTGAAAATAAAGGGTTAACTATCTAATGTCCCCCTTGTTACTTAAAATTACATACATATGTATATAATATATTTTAATAAATATAAATAATCTATTTATTTATCAAATAATGAAATAATAGATGCTAATACTATTTTTTTTATTATTTAATACTAGTAATATCAATTTCTAGTTTACATGGTAACAGAATCGACTTTTATATGATATAAATTAATTTAAACAACTTACCTAAATCGAAAACAATCAGTTTGGGCTTTGGTTTACTCTCCATAGTGACTACGGAATTAATTGCTTCCCAATTTTGAAAATAATGAAATATTTATTCTGATATTTTGTCACAAGCACATCACTGTGTTTATTGGTGAATTGACAATCCGCCAATTCAATTTACGATATAGGGATACTTAACACAGCTCATACACAATCATCTATAAGCAGAGGGCATATGCTTCTTAAGTACTGAAAAACAAAATATCTCCCACATTTAATACTTATTAACCAAAGCGATAAACTGTCGAAACTGAATTGAGAGGTATTCTGACTGCTATTTCTTCTACAGAAAAATTGGCGCGAAAACGTTCATTACGTTGCAGAAGATATTATAATCACGTGGTGAAAATATCTGCTGCTTCGCTGTTTATAAAATGAGATTGGATGCAAAGATTTTTATCATTCTGGAGAAATCGTTCTACGCCTGTAAAAGAGCTGTGGTTCCCATTACAAAATAAACCTCCAAAAACCATCGGTTGGTATCTTATCATCACTAATTGAACCGAATAGATAGCTATCATCCAGAAATGTGTAGAATAACATAATGTTTCTCTGCTAGTAAAACTGCCTACACTGAAATTAATATATCTAGATTTAAAAGTTAAACACAGACTTTTGTGAAGAATAAAACATTATCAATTCAGAGCTTAATCCTGATCAGGTGTTGCTTTTTTTATTTTGAATATATTTTCGTAAAATTCTACAAATATCTTCTTTTCTACATCCAACATTTAGACATGTCTTTTTTTTTAATGAAGTTTTTACTTGACCATCTCAAACTAAGGTTATGATACATTGTAAACAGTTAATATGTGTCTCACAGGTTTCTCATTGGTTGACAAACGGTTTTAATAAGCCTGTCAGCACACTGACGTCCTTCAATAGTCTTCAATGTTATATATTTGCAATACTGAATTGCGAAGATATCTACAAATCCACAGAAAAACCAACAACCAACATCCAAAAATATTAAAAACCATCAATAAAAATACGAGAACCCTCATCGAGTGATGTGCTAACGTTAAAAAATCATTCTTCTCTTTTTAGGTTCAAATCTTCATTTTAAATACGATGGTTCAATGCTTAACGACCAGCCACAACTATGTCATGCATATTCAGGACGAAATCATGTTCTGTGCCCAGTGAACCGTCATCAGATCCAAGTTACTTTAAATACTTTTGCATTGTCATCCATATACATAAATATGAGTAGGGTAGTGTTAAGGTGATTAAAGCCACTTTCAACAATATTTCAGTTATATCGCGGTCAGTTTTATTGGTGGAGGAAACCGAAGTACCCGGAGAAAACCAATGACCTGTCGTAAGTCACTGACAAACTTTATCACATAATGTTGTACGAGTATACATCGCCTGAGCGGGATTCGAATTCACAACGTTAGTGGTGATAGGCACTGATTGCATAAGGAGTTATAAATCCAACTACCATACGATCACGGCTACGACGACCCCTACAGAATTATGTGATATATTATATCACGTTTCATACTGTTCCTGTTATCAACCCTGCTCCACCCACACTGTCGATACAGTTCCAAAATGCTATAGAACAATCACAGAAAGCGACAACATCGATACCATAAGACATATATACATGACTGCAGACTTTCCTGGCTTGGTACAAGTACGTCAATAACAAAACAGGTAGAACAACCAAAACAATATTAGTACTTTAATTCACAATATAGAACACAATACAACAAAAACAATACCGTCTTACTTCGAGATGTTGACATAATGTTTAATCTACAAACAAACACGTGGTATAGAAATAAATAAAAACATCCTGGAATAGAGCAATGCTATCATGTGATAACCTCTGTTTGTCATCACGACATATGACTTGTATTGGGATCATGTGATAACCTGTTTGTCATCACGACATATGACTAGTATTGCTATCATGTGATAACCTCTGTTTGTCATCACGACCTATGACTTGTATTGGGATCACGTGATCCCCTGTTTGTCATCACGACATATGACTTGTATTGGAATCATGTGATACCCTGTTTGTCATCACGACATATGACTTGTATTGGGATCATGTGATGACCTCTGTTTGTCATCACAACATATGACTTGTATTGGGATCATGTGATGACCTCTGTTTGTCATCACAACATATGACTTGTATAGTGATGGATTGATAACACTTTATATGTTATTTCCAGTTGACAATCCAACTTCGAGTGGACCTTTTAAACTTCAGAAAAGTTTTTGTAATGTCGAACTCATTTTTTGAAGTATTCATTTGACTCTTCACGGGGGTCCGTCGTGGTCGTGATCGTACGGTAGTACTGTTGTAGCGAGGTGTACAACATTATGTGATAAAGTTTGTCAGTGACATGCGACAGGTCCATGGTTTTCTCCGTGTACTCCCGTTTCCTCCACTAATAAAACTGACCGCCACGATATAGCTGAAATATTGTTGGAAGTGGCATTAAACACCACCAAACAAAAACTGGCCATGTATTTTCATGTGATTGGTGTACCACCTGTTATAACATGCAGCACATGCTTAACACTTGTAGTTGGAAAGAATCTGACGCCTGTTAAGGATGATAAACGGCTTCGACGAGTATTTTCTCATTATAAAAAACCCTGAAATATCGCTAGAAACCGCAAGATCAAACATGTAATATAATAATAATAACATGCATCGTGTAAGACATGATTCAAATCTGTATTTACCTATTAAATGTTAATTAAGGTTTCTTTTGATTTACTGTCTTTATTTTAATCATTAGTGTTCAAGGTAAACATTCAAAGTTGTGCGTGCGTGTGTGTGTGTGTGTGTTGTGATGAAGAATTTAACGAAAACAGTTAAATGAATACAGAATGAACACTTTATTCTAGATGAAAGTGGCGATGAATCTAATCAATACGTTGAAGAAAAAAAAAATAGATTTCCTTCTTTATTATAAATTAAAATGGTTGGTCTATGGTATTTAATGCCACTTTCTACAATAGTTCAGTTATATTGTGGTGGTCAGTTGTATTGGTGGTGGTAACCACAGTATCGGGAGAAAATCACCAACCTGTAGCAAGTTACTGGCAAACTTCATCACATGATATGGTATCGAGTACACCTCGGCATGAACGGGGTTCGAACTCACAGCGTTAGTGGTTATAGGCACTGATTGCACATGTAGTTGTAAATCCAACTACCATACGTGCACAACCAATGACGGCCCCTAAATAATAACGAAGAACATAATTAATATATACTGAATATTACATGTCAAAATCTGTATCACATGCCGTATCAACCAGAGAACCCTATATCACCCCAAGGGCCAACCATGCCTTTGATAATACATGTATTTTATGAAAATTTTTATTTATTTTTTTTTTTTTGAAATTTACTAAAATTTTGAAATTTTTATTAAAATGTTTGAATTTTATGAAAATTTTGATGTTTTTTTGAGAATTTGAAATTTTAACATTTTGAATTTTTACAAAAAAAAAAATTTGAAATTTTGAAATTTTTGAAATTTTTTGAAATTTTGAAAACAACTTAAATTTTGAAAATCTTTGAACAATTTTGAAATTTTATGAAATTTTGGAAAGTTTTGAATTTTTTTGGGTATACGATATAGGGTATGCGATATAGGGTATAAACGATACAGGCTTGGGACAATCATTGATAATGCATGTACAAAACACCTGTATTTTAATCTAAATATATGATATGTATATGTTATCTGGATGTGAATATTGATTGATACCGAAAATATCAGCCTGCCGAGCCAGAATATGAAGTTTGTTGGGGAGTGAGCGAGCAGGCTGATATTTTCAGTATCAATTATATTCACATTCAGATGACATGTTTATCATCCTTAAATCAACCATAAACACGGATACATCTATATTTGTATTTTTCGCGGGAAAAATTACATGATTCAAAATATTCAAAATACGCTTCCCCAAAACCGTAGTTCATAAGTCGTTTGCAAAATATACCATTCATTTTTACAGATTTATATAAATGTAAAGATTGTTGGATTTTCCCTTTAATGGGGATATTCATTTTTTTTTATTACAAACATCAAAGTCGCCCATTTTCATTAAAGGTTTTGCTTACCAATGCCGTTCCGGTTTAGAAAACATGACGGTCACAACCTCCTTTATGACGTAAAAATGTATGACGTCTAAGGAGAGGTTATCAAGAATTGTGTAAAGTACATTTTTGTAGGACGATGTTTGTTGATATTTCTAAAGCGACAGTTCTTAATTTGATATATGTTTTAAAAAATAATGTTAACTAGCTAATGGTGTAGATTAATTTTATTTATTTTTGCCATCTTCACAGGAATTATCGTTTAAATGTTAGGAGAATTTGGTGATAACTCCTGCTCAGCTCACGCGGACTTTTATACGAGTTTTGTTTATGGAGCCAGCAGGTAGATATAGCCGGAGGGAAGGATGATAAATAATCATTACATACATAGTGTGGTGGTACAAGACTTTGTATCAGGTCGAGCCTGTTGTGATGCGGTTAGTTCACGCAACAGGCAAGACCTGATGCATAGTCTTGTACCAACACACTATTCATGTAATAAGTTTATCTAACATTTCAATAAAAAAACAAATTTTAAACAAATAACAAGGGTCGAATTAATATTTACAACTTTTTTTTTACAATATTCTCAGGAAGACTACTGGTCAGCGAGTAGTTCTCGCCAAGAAGCAATTCTCGCCAACTTTCCCATTTAGCGAGAACGCTCGCGAATTTTCGTCCGATTTTTTCACCATCATTAAAGGACGCCGTACCAATCCTTCGTATAAATTTTTATCAAATTTCATTGTGAAATATCGTTCAAATCGAGTAAAAACCCTACTGCACCCCACATTCTGTCATAACATCAACAGGGGGTCACGTGTGTCGGTACTCTTAAAATAGAAAAACACATGGTGTGATCATCGGGGAATCTAGTGACACCATATTTCCAATTTATTTCTACAAATCTTTTAAAAAGTGTAACACTTTGCCTTATTACTTATCCCTACAATCCAAAATACTCACGATTGCAGAATAAAAATAGATTCCATTTGAATGCAAATGGCTGCCTGCGCATGCACTGTTTACGTCATCAATTATCTTGACCGCCAATTTATAGACGGATCCTTTATTATCACATTTGGAAACAAAAATAGGACAAAGTATTTAAATTAATTCTAGAAAAACTGGAATTATTACTTTTCATCAAGAAAATGAAAATTATCAGGTAAACCACAGTTGAAAAGGATGTATTTTACGGAATGGGGGAGCGGCGTGGGGATGGCATGACAGCTATTAAAACAGCGATGAATAATTATCAGAGTTTTCTACAAACTAACACAAAAACCGGTAAACTTTTTAAGAAAGGGTTTTAATCTTAAAAAATGTCGTTTTTCTTTCCTTATAATACTTTAGCTACACCAAAAACCACATTGCTGAAAGTTGGCGAGAATATTGCTTCTGTTGCGGCCATTTTCTGTTAAAAAAAACGCAACATCGTAATAATGGATCCCCGATCAGCGTGCGCTGTCCTTTATGAAAATTCATTTCGTAGGTAAATCGTTATGGGTCATGCAAAATAATAATGGGGTGAAACAAAGGCTTCTCGCCTGCTTCTTAAAAATATTAGATAAAAAACGTAAAAAATGGCGAGAACTTCTCGCTGACCAGTACATTTTGTGAATGACGTTACGTTATTTGTTGCCGTTCTTTCACCAATGTCGAATTACTGTTCAATCACTTTCAGTGTCACTGTACAATCCGACAACGCTTTTAAAAAAGAAATGTGGACCTTACAGTTGCCGGAAATATTGATACTATGGCTTTACGTTGCATACATTGATGTGTGTTTCGCCGGATTCCAATGATATGACGTCATGACAAAGGAGTTCGGCAGAGAACGTCTCGTGCAACGTCGCGCCATTCTTTTATCACCACAGTGAGGTGATACAACATCTTGTATCAGACACCTTGTATCACACAGTCTACTTTCGTTAATTTCAAGGGAAAACGTACATAATGTTAGATAAAAGTAAATAAACACAGAATGAAAACTATATTCCAAATCACCGTGACGAGTGTGTGATTCATTGTTGTCTAATGCAAGGGAGACACTTAATTATGTTTTTTCAGTTATCTCATTTAGACAAGCTTCTATTTGACGAGATGATGATAAAGTCTGTCTTGTACTAGATAAACATTCAGAGTTTGACTTAGATATTGCTAGGTCATTGCACGAACGATTTACATGTCGCTACATCATGACACCGTACACCGACGTGAGGTCAACCAGTCGTTGCTCCAACTTCTTACTTCTGCTTGATTAGTGGAGAAGCAGTAATTTTAAGTTTCATAGTCTTTGTTTTGACCCTACACTACAGGGTGGATTTAACCCATAATATACTACCACTGAGGTCAGCGTGCTAGCCGTTGCAAGACATATTCAGCTTTAAATCAGACACAATAGCATGAGTACATATTGGTGTGTTTGAAATCTTTGACATAACGCACGTTATTGTGACGGTGCTAAAAAAAACTAATTCAAGGCCTTCTGTGTGTATTAACATAACATTTCGGAAGAGTTTGTTGTAAAAAAAAATATACCAAAATAAACCATAGAGTATAAGGGATATTATTATTGCTGTATTTTTGCAATATTTTGAATTTTGTCTTTTCATTTCACGTCTTGAAATACTAGTGCGTCACGATAAACGCCTTGTCAGATGTAACATTGCTCATGTTAATTGCCGGTTTTTTTGTAAATAGCGCGAAAACGGACGCTCAAAATGTGCTGAAAATCGGCTAAAGAATAAATGTCATAATACTAAATAGGTCATAAAACGAAGAAATTTATCCTATCAAGAGTCATATATATTAATTATATCGTATAGTACTACGATCATCGTAGCCTGGTGGTTAGACGGAAGTTTTAAAATTTAAGGCCAGCAGGGGTTCGATATCTGCAAGTCCAAAAATATTTAAAACACGTTTTAGCTCTAAAATGGTAAAAGGTTAAAGTTCATATACGCAAGAACAAAGGAATAAACTAAATTCTTAAAAAAAATAATCCAATATCCGAACAATAATGTGACGTTTGAGAAATGTATTGATGTAAATATCCCCTGTTAGTTGATGTAGTGTATATATCTCAATTAGTCTTTAGTTTTAAGTCAGTAGAGTGGTTGTCTTCCATGCAGATAGTACGGGACTCAATCTTTTACATTTTGATTTGCTACTTTCTGCGTGATATACATATGTTGACTGTTGCTAGAAATACGCCATTCCTCGTGTAAGATGAATTCCGATAACCAAAGTCACAATATATCTGCTTGTTTAATACTCATCCAGATTCAAAAACAACAAAGCAACAACTGTGACAACAACACAGATGGAAAAGTAAACAAACAACAGTTTAACAACACTAAACCAGGTTGACTTCCGGTGGTCTTGAAGGGACACATCACTCTCTACAAACAAAGATAAATAATAATTAAAATGATTTATTATGCTTGCTCCCGGCAGCTAATAATAAAAACGTAGATATCTAAATTAGTACACACGACGCATTTAATTTACGAATAATTTACCCCCAATATATCAAAGATTCACCTAGTAATTACATACTCTAATCTAGATTAAAGACTTACTACAACAATCCAGTAAAGCCTCCTAAATATTTTTCGTTTGGTTCACGTCTGGCAAGTATTCTACATACTCGTTTATGGCAAAATTGTAGTAGCTTAAAAGGTGACCTTGTTAGATGTAATCTGATAGATTCTTGTTACTGTAACTGCAATAATTATGTGGAAAACAATGAACACTACTTCTTGCACTGTAAATTATTTGTTAATCAAAGAAATGTTATGTTGAACAATATTAGAGATCTCGGGTTAGATATATCCATTAACAATATATTGTATGGAAATTCAGATTTTGCACATGATGTTAACTGCTCACTTTTCACAACTGTTCACAGATACATACTAGACACTAAAAGATTTGTCTAATGTTTATGTACTTTTAACTCATCTGACGGCAGCGACTCAATATCAATCACAATATATCTTGCAATAAATACTATGTCATTTTTCTCAAATAATTATGAATGAAATAATGTTCTGTTTTTGTAATATATTGTCTAATTAATTATTTAAATGTAACGGAGAAGACCTCGTAAGTTTATAACTTGTGTCTGATCCATTGTCTGTATTTGTTTGACAATAAATATGTTTAAAGTAAAAAGACGCATTTATGTAATCACTTTCCTCATCAGGATGAAAGTCGAATAATTGATAAGCCCAAAAACTTAAAAATCATTGGCAGCAATACAACCAAAGGGCCGATACACGACAGTCAAAATCTTAGTCAGCAATACAACCAAAGGGCCGATACACGACAGTCAAAATCAGCTCACATGTACCTGAGGTAGAAGATCTTCAGTTTTAATAATAATTATTTTATTTAGAAATCGTAACTTTCTATAATAACCATGTCAATGCCGACACACTAACTATTGCTACGACTCGTTTCCGGAATCACTTTCATCAGATACGCTCAAAGTCGAGAGATTGGGAAGACAAATCATTTTTAAAATCTTTCGGAGCAATAAAACCTAGGTCCTGAATAAATTGTGAATTGTTTGGGTTTGTGTATACCTGCATACTAACTTAGATATCTAGGTTTTATTACAGACATTAATTATAGTACAGAAAATTTGAATATATATAGGAAAATGAAACAGTTTAGGATGTTGGCATCTAGAGTTGAAATATTTCATTAGTTTTTATCATGGTTTATAATGATTGATTTAATCAGTAATAAAATTCAGGATTATTTCTAACAGTATGCGTCCAATAGTTTTGTAATTCTTGAAAAGAGAATAGTTATTAAAATAGATAATTTGATAGTCATGATAAGGAAAAAATATAAATTTTATTATAAGTAGTAGTCTGACAGTCTGTAACTAATGTCTCAATACATACAACTAAACCGAGGTGACCTTGTGAGGTCAAGTTGTTTGATCTTTCATGTAGGTCGAAGTCAACTTAAAAACATAGTATACACAAACTGTCTACAATAGTAGAGGTACTCGACTCGTTCATGTATTCTGTGTAGTGTTTCCCATCTTGTTAAATTTGTCTTCGTCTTGTGTGCCCTGAGTGTTGCCAGTGTCTCTGGATTGTCCATTATTGATCGCCCCTTTGGTCTTCTCTAACGTTTATTTCTTGTAATATTACCCATGGTCTATGAATGATATAATTAAACCCTCTAGATATCTTACCGTAGTTAGCCCCATTTCCAGGAATACTAGATAACATCATGTCTACCAGTCATTTTGGCGGCAAACGGTGTAATCAATGCATATGAGGTTACGTTGCGAGGGTGATAGACATACTCACTGCTTGATGTGTGTTGTTTAAGATCACGTGAATTCAGCTACATTTACGACCAGAACAAGTTTACATAAAATAAATCGTATGTAAAACGGTGGTACTAATATTGGGATATGGAGTCTATTTTTTTATTGACACAAAAGAGCGGGTTTTATCGGAGGTTCTCACTGGATTTGTGGGGTTAAAATATGGAACGCCTGACAGTGGACCGTAATGTGTAACGTTAACTATACGTTAAATACATTAATTTGTATATTTTGTAAGAAGAATAGGCGCGTGGTAACCGCTTCAAAACACACTTTACCATCACAAACACAGCTCTCGTTGTCCACATCCACCGTTATCACTCTATAGTGGTTTATATTGTTTAAGAAGAGTTTGAAGATACCAATGGCTTAATCAGAATAAGGTGATTTGATTTGATCTATTGTGTTTAATGCCACTTTCAGAAATATTTCAGCTATATCATGGCGACCAGTTTTACTGGTGGAGGAAGCCGGAGTACCCGGAGAGAACCAACGACCATAGGCAAGCAACTAGCATAAATAGAATAAGGACATACAACACAATGGCCAAGAGAAAAATTACAACGATCTACAAAACATACATATACAACTAAAGAACTTGTTCTCGTCTCTGAATATGTATGACATATTAGCCGCTGGACGCTAAACATCAAACTATCAATCATTCAAGGCGTTGACCTGAACTCATCACTTATCTGACAGGCTTCATACCACATACAGTTACTAAGTTAACACCTCACAATCAGAGGTATGTGATCAAACCATTAGTCAAACATTCCTCCTAAATACCAGCCTCTCGAAGAAATACGAAGCATGATGTTTTAAACATTAAATAAAGTGTGACTTCTCAGTGTTAATGGATCGTTCACTAAACCCCACTAGGTCCTGCAAATGGTCAAATTCCAACAATACTACCTTCTCTTGTTAAAGAAATAAAAACACAAATTTGATGAAAGCATTTGTTTGCAACATCTCGCACTTCAAGCACATTTATCAATTGGCGTTTTTGAAGTTATGAATTATATATATACATCGTTAATCAGTTGTAAGTATTTTTACCCAATATTCTTTCATCTTATTTTTATTTTCTGACATCATGTCAAGTTTTACCTCTATCACATACTTGTTGAGAGAAGTCTGGTGAAAAACTAATTAACATTAACTACATATTAAATACGATGTTTAATACTTCATACAGCTTTTCATCTTACAACAGGGTTTTATACTTGAAGTGTTTTGATTTCCTATATAAATAACGTATTTATCTGTTAAGCTCACCTGGACCGAAGATTCATACCAGATATTGCCATCAATTGGCGTTCGTCTTAATACTTGATATATTATCACCTCCTTGGAAACTTTTCGAAACAATTTGGCTAAATTTTATATGAATACTTTATTTCACTTTCTGTCGGTCGACAACAATGCCCCCCCCCCTCCCCACCCGCACACTACGCGGAGTCAATTGGTGTTTTTCAGAAAGGTCATATTATTTTTGATATGAAACTAAAAGGAAGATGGAACCAAGAGTATAGAGGAATCATTGATGGATTGTTCTACACAATATTGCCTTGTTTGGTTTCTATCAGACATCGAAGATGACCACCATGACATGTGTGTTGTTCAACATACAAGACAATAACCACTTGTTGAACATACAAGACAATAACCACTTGTTGAACATACAAGACAATAACCACTTGTTGAACATACAAGACAATAACCACTTGTTGAACATACAAGACAATAACCACTTGTTGAACATACAAGACAATAACCACTTGAGACGAATACTTTTCTGGAATGTTTTTTGTTTAGTCTGTATGGACTTAATGTATTTTGTGTACATTAGGTCTTTAGGTGAGTTAAAATGATTGACTTATCTTTTACATCATAACTTCACAATATTACGACTATTTACATTTTAGATTTAGATTGGACGGTTTGCCATTTAATGAAACATAAACAATGTTCCATTTATATGATGGCGGCCAGTTTTACTGATGGAGAACAGCCATTAAATTTCCGTCGGTTACTAACAAATCTTTAGCACAGAAGATTGTATCCAGTACAATGGCATGCGCGGTTGTCGAACTCACAGATCGTTGTGGCGAAATACACTGATTGTATATGTAGATATAAATCATTTTTTCTACATTTTACAAATGAGATTATAAGAATTATTGGAAATAGGAGAAAAGTATATTTACGAAAATTGCATTCTATATTTTATTGCATTTCTAGACATGTCAAACTTGTGTTTGAAACGAGGAGATCAATAGGAGATTGCCATTGTCTCGTCCATATATATGGCTCAACATAAAATAGACCGATACGATATTTTGTTCTCATCCTGAACATTATTATGGATAAAGACAGAATATGATGTAATTGATGGATTTGATTTAGTTTATGGTGTTTATCACCACTTTCAACAATATTTCAGCTATATTTTTGGTTTTATTGATGGAGGCAACCGGAGTACACGGAGAAAACCACTGACCTACCGCTAGTCACTGACAAACTTTATCACATAATGTTGTATCGAGTACACCTCACCATTAACGGGGTTCGATCTCACAAATTTAGTGGTGATAGATACTGGGTTCACAGGTAGTTGTAAATCCAACTACCATATGATCACGACCACGACGGGCCATGGATATAATTGAACATGATTTATATTCTGCTTCAAATCTCCTGGTCACAGTGGGGTTATGGTATCTCTGTCCAACATATAATGTCAAGTTCTGACACATCGTTGGTCCGTTCTAATGACAATAATTAGACATTAACAACAATAATAAGTAATCTAGTACAAACACTATGGCATAGTATTTCACGTTTTCTTTCAATACGTGTACCATTAAACTGAAATATTCTATCTCTGTGTGTGCTCTTTGCTTTATCGGCGTTTATTTGTTTATATACATCGTGTCTATGGAAGGAAAGCAATAAAAACAAGAGCCCCACTCCTTTAGAATTGTGTAATGGTTGGTTTATTGATGGGTAACCAAACTTTCAACAATAGTTCCGCTCTATCGCATGCGTTAGTTTTATTTGTGTAAGAACCCGGATGATACAGAGAACACTACCGAAGTGAGGCTAGTCACTAATACTTTATCACAAAAAGTTGTATGAAATACATCTCGCCACGGGCGATTATCTAACTCACGAACGCAATGAGATGATGATGAGGTCCGCTTTGTACTGACTAGACCAACAGGCTTAGCTGGATTTGCATATAGTGCTTGCTCACAACAACAGTCCACAGATAGATATGTCACGCCACTCGCACATATTATCCTAATTCCGAGACAACCAGTCTTTGCTCTTTCTCCTTAATGCTGCATGCTTAGCGGAGAACAACAAATACCATTTTATAGTCTTTGGTTTGACCCGATCGCGGCTTGAACCCACGATCTACCGCACTCGAGATGAGCACGTTTACCATTACACCACCGATGCGGTTTAGATTGATTAATAAATAGTCGTTTTACGTCAGATGAGTAGTGTTTTAAAATTTATTCGTAACGAGGATATGTTTAGAGATAATAAATCATGTAAGAAAGCATGATGGGGAAGTCTTTAATACCCACAAAGGAAATAACAGATGATTGATGATTGCAAATGCCACCGATGATAACAATTTCTTATTAAAAGAGGTTGAAAGTTGAAAATGCGGCATTCTTAAAATACGTGATGCTCATTTACCTCCCATCTTAAAAAGAACGTTGTCTACTAGAATTTGGTTCGTACCACACACTCAGCCGATGTCCTCTTTGTGATGGTTGTACCCCGCAGCAAATTAGATTACTTATCTCTACACTGGTAATCCCTCGAGTTATATAAACGAATTATCTGTAAAATATTCAAAATGTACTCTTAAAACTAACGACGGTGTAATTCTGTAAGTATATAAATCTTATTTTCCTAATTAAATAGAGAAATGCATGCTATGTATTGCTTTTACAGGAGGTACCACTCAAGTCAGATAAAGACATATGAGGTTACATACTAGATATAAAAACCATTTACTAGATAAACCTTTTTTACAGTAAGTGAACCAAAAATGAAATATATCCGGTAATCCCAAGAGGTTTATGTTATGTCTTCTATCAATCTAGATGTTACCTCAACCACCTGTGTGGTCAATGAGGACGTGGCCACCGTGAGTTAGAGTCATAATACCTCATCATTGCAGACATGCGTACAATTACATATCATTACTTTCCTATTAATATTGACCACTTGACATTTCTTCTCATGCCTCAATTCTTTTTTCACCTGTCAAGATTGTTTCACCTGTTAAGTGGTAAAACTGTTTTGTTTTATAATAGACAGTACAGGAATCAATTAAATGTTGGTTAAATTGTTTACAGTGTTTAGTATAACCGAGGGATGCCACAGCAATGGTATGTGTAGTAATTGAAAAGCTAAATTAAAACATAAAGCATTCAATCAAACACTCGACAGACAAATACTCTAATAAAAACAGTGGAAAACGTCCAGAATCAAAGACCAACATCATTTTGTGGCGTACAATTTTCGAAAACATACGGAAAAACAAATAAAACACGAATTACATAACCATGAAAATGGGGGATAATGTCATTACTCCGACACTCAATACTCCGACAGTCATTACTCCGACTCTTAATACTTCGACAGTGACCGATATTCTTTGCAATTCTGGCGCTTTTAGCAATCCAAATGCAGTACGGGACTGCCCATTTAACTTGAAAGGTGCATGGTTTTTATCCCGGAGTCGGAAGTTTTTTTCGTATGCAGCGCTATTGTTTTTAAAGCTTTTCAGCGCGGCCCAACAAACTATGTTTTTACAAAAGAAAATATTATTTCATGTAGATCTAATAAAAATGCTTTCTCTGTAAAACATGTTAAATGGTATGGTAAAAAACATATGTCCTAAGCGACGTCGCTAAGTAAACATTGACGCGCAGGAACACTGAAAACATAGTTCATCTAAATTTACGACTATATCTTTTATTTTCGTCAATGAAATAAATATAATAACCAATTGCACGTCGTGAATATTGAATATATGATCACTCGTGCCGAAACGCATTCAGATTAAACTCGTGCGCGTAGCAAGTTCCGCACACTTGTTTAATCTGATGCGTTTTGCGGAACTCGTGATCATATTTTCAATATCCACTCCGTGCAATTATCCTATAGTTGTTTGGAGTTGCGATTAGATAGGATATGATGATACAGTCGGGGATGCATGGTCGGAGTATTAATGAGTGTCGGAGTAATGACTGTCGGAGTTTTGAGTGTCGAAGAAATAAGTGTCGGAGTTATGACTGTCGGAGTAATGAGACTACCGCGAAAAGGGAGGTGCTTTCATGTGTTGTATTAAATATTTGTCAGTTATGCCTATATTATTGTACCCATATAAATGTAAACAACGGTGTTCATTTGAATGGACATATCCTCTACCTATATGTAAAATATTATTATGACAAGGCAAATTTTGCAGGTATGAAGCAATATATCTTCAATAGACTGGGAAGAGAAGTTATCTATACAAGATGTGAATAAACAGTGGACATTTTCTAAAAATATATGTATTCAAGATAAGTACATACCGAAACGTAAGTCAATAGCAGTTACTGATAGGAAAGGTAAAACTAACATTGATTTGAACACTTTAAAGGTTATACGTAAAAAAAACCACCGATATTGGTCCAGATGTTTAGAAACACGGGATGGTGAAAGATATAAATAGTATTGTAAACTACGCAACCAAGTGAAAAGTTTAACTCGAAAAACAGTGAAAAATAAGGAAATAGAAATAGCTAAAGACATTAAGAATAATCCGAAAAAGTTTTGGCAGTGTACGAAATCCAAGACAAAAATTAGAACTGGTGTATCTGATTTGATAATGAACAATGAGAATGGAGTTGAAACTTTAACCAATAGTGACAAAGACAAAGCAAATACTCTGTCTGACTTTTTCTCTAGTGTATTCACTACGGAAACAACAGATAACTATCCGTCTATAGAACGTATCAATATAAGTTATAATATAGACACTCTGGTCATAAATGAAGAAAAGGTTACATGAGGTGAATATAAGTAAATCTCCTGGTCCAGATGGCTTACATCCCAGAATTCTACACGATGTGTATGAGGAGCTCGGTAAACCAATAGCTATTATATTTAAAAATTCAATAGAGAATATGAATATACCGTACGAGTGGAGAGAAGGATACATAACAGCTTTATTCAAAAAGGGAAGTCGAAAAATGGCTTCAAACTACAGACCAGTTAGTCTTACTTGTATACTCTGTAAGGTGCTAGAAACATTTGTGCGAGACCATATTGTAAACCATATGAAGAGAAATACTTTATTTTCACCAACACAGTTTGGTTTCATTTCTGGAAGATCAACATCACTCCAGTTGCTATATGTATTAGAAAGATGGACCAAAATACTAGATGAAGGAGGCAGTTTAGACTGTATCTATCTCGACTTCATGAAGGCCTTCGATAAGGTGCCGCATCAACGTCTGTTACATAAACTACAACGATATGGTATATCCCCAGAAATAACCAGTTGTATTCAGTCATTCTTACTGAACAGGAAACAAAGAGTCAGTCATGAATAGTTATTCTGAATGGGCACCGGTCACCAGTGGTATACCGCAAGGTAGCGTGCTAGGACCTATCCTGTTTGTCATTTATATCAACGACTTGCCAGATAACCTGAAGTCAAAATATGTTTGTAGATGACACCAAAGTTTTTAAAGATATAAGTGATATAGAAGATAATGAAATACTGCAGAACGACATGCAAGAGCTTGAAAACTAGTCTAAGTGGTTATTATGATTTCATCCCGATAAATGTAAAGTCCTTTCAGTTGGCAAACAGACGACTCAACAGTATAAGTATATGCTATGCAACACAGAGCTACAATACTCCAACAGGGAAAAGGACATTGGCGTCGTAGTTGATAATCAACTTAATTTTGAAGATCATATGAATGAGAAAATAAACACGGCAAACAGTATTATGGGACTAATTCGCCGCACCTTCACGTATATAGATGAACCAACCTTTCTTGTGTTATACAAAGCACTAATACGACCTCATCTTGAATATGCGAATTCAGTCTGGAACCCATATAAGAAAAAACACATTACAGCATTAGAAAATGTCCAACGTAGAGCAACCAAATTGATACCAGGATTAAAAGATATGACATATGAAAATCGTCTAAGGAAACTAAAACTACCAACGTTAGCCTATAGGAGGACGAGAGGGGATATAATTGAAGCGTTTAAATTAACATAAGGTTTATAATACACTGCCCTACCATCTCTGCTGGAAATACATTAGGATACCAGAACTAGAGGTCATAGTAAAAAGTTATACAAGCATAGATCCAACAAAGACATAAGAAAGAACTTTTTCACCAACAGAATTATAAACACATGGAACAGTCTACCTGAAAACGTCATAAGTGGCAAAGATACGAAAATCTTCGGACACAGGCTAGACAATTACTGGAAGGACCAGGATTTGCTATACAACTACGAATCCAACCTCACAACCGGAGAAGAAATTGAAATTGATGAAGAGAAGGAACTGAGCATAGTGGTCGGCGGCCAGCTCTCAGAAGCGGACCTGTAAGTATGTACTCCTTCCACTTTCATGCATAAATAACGGTATTTTACCAAGAGTAATACGACGGTTGCCACTAGTGTAGCAGGAACTACTTACCCTTCCGATGCACGCGGTGCTTAGCGGGCTTAGGGTTGCTAAATGTTTTCTTTTGGACATTGTGTTATCTATTCTTCTTCGATTTGAGGATTGATTCTGATAACACGTTTGGTATCTTCAAGCTCTTCTTTCTAGTACTATATGTAGTATTTTGCAGACCATTGTCTGTTTGTCCTTTATTTTGACCATTATTATGTCTGTTCTTCGATTTACAGCTTCCGATAACCTCTTTGGTATTCTCAAACTTTTCTTTGAATGTTTTTTTTTACTTTCTCCATTATGCCAGCTAACTGGGAATCGTTTCGTACTTACTATAAGGTACAGTATATAACCATCATTGAATCCTTCATTTTAGCAACTCGCAGCTATTCCACATCAGCAACAAGTTTGTTAGCAGTTGTCGCTGGTGGCCAGCAACAAGGAAAAACGTTCTGACCATGTGCACTATGCCATCCGTTTGTCCTCTGACAATCTGGACTTGTACCAAGATTGCTATATCCCATTAATTCGTTTATTATCACCTCGCCAACGAAGTTGCGAAGGGATATTGTAACGCTACTGTCCGTCCTTCCGTAACATCCTTGTGAACACTCTAGAATCAACATCCTTCAATGTATTTTGACCAAACTTCGTACATACTTAGACCTTAAAAGAATCTGGAACCTTATTGATTTTCAAGGTCAAATGTCAAGGTCATCGGGTCAAATTTTTAGGCGAGGGGACACGCCACGCTTTGCGTTGCCCTTGTTGTTTGTAAACTTGTTCTTGTCGTTAAAACAGCTGAAATACACCTAGCTGGACGTTAAGTAACAAACCATCCATCAATATTCTTTTATATGAAATAATCTGACGATCTATGGAAAATGAAACGAATTTATCTTAAGAAATCACAATGCATGTGGATAGCACATTCAAAATAGCCTTGAGCTCTCATATTTTACCTTCACCCCTTGACCTTTCTATAGCAAATTCTACTATAAAACAGTCAAGAAGCCATAGTTCTAAAATAAAATAAAATAAAAACAACAACAATTTGTTTTTAATTTCGAGAAAAAAGGTAAACAAAATACGGCGCATACTTGCCTTAGTCTAGCATCAATCATTGCTGACAGTAGAGTATTTCCTATTCTCATTAGTAAAACATTTACAGATGAAAAATAATATGTTAACACGTTGACTGAAATGTTTCATTTAACTTGTATGTTTAAATATTTTTTTTTGCTAAACCAACTTGATTGTTTGAAAAAATATGCATTATTTGTTGCACAAATACAGTCCATTTGGACATTTGTAGGAGTATGGTCACAACATGCAAGACATGTATTTTATATTGGTTTGGTGTATTTATGATATTATTATTATCATCAGTATACCAATTTTCGTGTAGAGTATCAAACCCCAAAAATTAATCATTCAACGAATACTTGTCACCATATATACAACAAATATACGTGGTTACTGCGTGGCGGGGGTCGATAATTTAAATATCAACGAATACTTGTCACCATATATACAACAAATATACGTGGTTACTGCGTGGCGGGGGTCGATAATTTAAATATCAACGAATACTTGTCACCATATATACAACAAATATACGTGCTTACTGCGTGGCGGGGGTCGATAATTTAAATATCAACGGATACTTGTCACCATATATACAACAAATATACGTGGTTACTGCGTGGCGGGGGGTCGATAATTTAAACATCAACGGATATGTAATGTTATTCTCAAAACACCTAAAATAGGTCTTCACGAATTTATATTAATTTAATTTACAGTCATGAAATATCAACTTTCTATTTGCGGTTTCCGTATGTTCCAAATTAGAATTTGACGATTTGTTACACACGAGGAATTCCGGATCATATTGCATCCCTTCTAGTAGGTTTTGGTTGAGTTTGTGTTTGTCTGAGCCATTTTCCCTTTATTGGTTGTCTGCAGATTATATGGTACCAGCTCACATTATCTTTTAGGGACGAATAATTATCATCACTGACGATATTGCGGTGACTTTGAGATGAAGACGGCAATATACACTTTTAATATTTCATAATGAAATGCATTATCTTTATTTTCCACTTATGTCTAAATCTTTTCTTGCTAAAAGTGGACGTTAATCAAAAGTTGTATCGAGTACACCTCAACACGAACGTGCATTAAATACACAACATCAGTGGTACATGGAATATATTGCACTGATTTCATATGAAGATATAAATACAACTACAATGCGATCACGGGCACGACAACGCCATTGTACTAATGGAAAGTCATCTCAATTTTCTAGTGAATGTGATATCGGAGTGTAAAATAACAGTAGTAGAAATCCTCGCAAAACACAATAAACAGACAGAATATAATTTGTTTACCTCATTTTTTAAATCATGGATTAAATTTTTCAAACAATTAAATTTAACATGTACAAATGCTGTAAACAGTCTAGACACACACACACA
>MJUT01014930.1:23516-36283 GCA_002080005.1 Gigantidas platifrons | reverse complement strand
GTCCTGTTTTGTTTGATTTAGTCCTGTTTTGTTTGATTTGGTTCTGTTTTGTTTGATTTGGTCCTGTTTTGTTTGATTTAGTCCTGTTTTGTTTGATTTAGTCCTGTTTTGTTTGATTTGGTCCTGTTTTGTTTGATTTAGTCCTGTTTTGTTTACCCTTTATTCTTATTCTTGTATCCGCAGCTTCCATTTACTCGGAAACACCCAAAGCTCTAGAAGAGTTATCGATCATAACACTCCCATATACATAGTTAATGAGGGCATGTTAGGACCGATAAATCTATGTAAAAGATTGGGAAGTATGTGCAGACTTGTATATCCGAATTCGTCTTGAGATCCCCCCCCCAAAAAAACCCCCCACCTATATCTAAACTCTTTCTTGTTTAGTATCCTAATCACAAATATTTTATTTGTAGCAAAGTCTTCTGAAACGGACATCGAGAAAAAAGTGTTTATACCATATAGAGATTCGAAGTTGACATGGTTACTAAAGGATAGTCTTGGTGGCAATTCCCGCACCTTTATGATAGCTAGTAAGTATAAATAGTACATATTAAAATCTGCAACAACTTTTTAAAAAACATTAGTTGTTTGAAACTGCTGATAATGATATTAGATTTTACATGGTCTTTATTACTGTTTTTTTCCCTCCATGAGAAATGTTCAGAGAGATAATGACAACATTGTTGATTGAATATATAAGAAGCGAGAAAAAATATTATGACGTTCATTTAATTTGAAGTTTATCTTCAGAAATATTTGACAGAAAGCTACATCTTAATAAATATTTGAAGTGACCTTTCTTAACTTAATTATTCCTATAATTATTTCATATCTTAAGAATATGGTCTTCATCTTGACTCAGTCGACCATAACACCATTGTTGTGTATCAGACATATTTCCTATATAACTATTTTATACATGTATCAACAGATATGCCCAAATTGTGTGTATGGACGCAAACATCCGGAAACCATGATATATGCTCATTGCAAAGAAGACAACTTATACAATATACCACTGTACTTAATTCGCTATGAGAGTGACGATATTCTGAAACATTGTGGACAGACGAAACAGAAAATAAACAAAAAACCCAACAGAAAATTATACAGTTTACAGTGGAAACATGGACTGACTGACGACAGAGCCATAACTTAATACTGAACGAAATTATGTAACATAACAACATATTTACATTTCATTCAAACTATTTAATACAAAAACTAAAACTACATACATATAAAAATGACAAAATTAAATGGCTTGCACATTTCAAACATGTACCAAGTTACAACCTATACACTCTTTTAATACCACTCTATGTATCATTTGGCTTCTTGGGGGCTACTCGCTTCTATACTATGACAACCTAATTCTAGGCTTAGACTTATTACAATTTCTACCACTAATGAAAGAAAAAATATATACAATAGTGGCATAAAATATGAAAAACTCGATAAGATTTAATAAACTACTTGTGGTAGATCCCAGCAGATAACATGTGACTGAGAAGTATGAAGCCAGTGGTAGACCCTATCTGGCTAGAAAAGTCAGTGGCATTATTGGATTAAGTCACCTGTGGTAGAACCCACCAGGCAAAATAACCCTGTCAATGACATATAAAGGCTAGAACTCTGAAATGTGATATCCAGAATATAGGGCCAAGTTACCTGTGGTAGAGCCCAGCAGTCAAAATAACCCTGTGAATGACATCTAGAGGCTAGAGCTATGAAATGTGATATCCGGGATATAGGGCCAAGTCACCTATGGTAGAACCCAGCAGGCAAATTAACCCTGTGGTAAAATCCACCCAAGTACTTTAAATCGCAACTAAACTGTAAGATGTATTATTGACTTGGGGTGAATAATTTTATAAAAATTATCCCGGCCAAATGAACAAATGGAACAATAGTGAAGTGAGTGAAGCCCCCAAGAAATGATACATCTATTATGATGGTATTATAAACCAATATATATTTATGCTGTAGTATGTAACATACATTGTATACAGTAGTGTGTGTTATGTTAACACCTATGTAGAAAAACACATAACATTTTGTGCACCTTGTAATACTTTAGAATTGACCCTGATATATCGGATATAGCAGTCTGAAGACCACCGTCCGAGACATTGAATGATATGATCTTCAACACCAGCAGCAGCAGCAGAAGTCGCTGCACCAATTCGGAACGAATGCCCACTAAATTTACAATTATCGTATCCGAGCCTATCTAATAAATTCCTCAACAAAGCAAGGAAAGTATCCCTACTCAACGGTCGAAAATAAAATTAATCTTCTACGAATAATGGCGAGATCTGACTGGCTCCTAAAGTTAGTCGTAACTTGATATATTTTATCATAGTATCAACTGGTTTAAAGATGGGGTTTTCGTAAATAGCAATATTGACTCCCTTAAGAAATGGGTCACATTTTGAGGAACCCAAATTAAAAATGTAAAATTCTTGGCTACTATCTACACGTATGTCTTGTAATCTCACTGTAAAAGCACTGTCTGCTTTACGTCGAGTAAATTCACCACACCGCAAGAACCCAAAATATGCCAACTTGAAAGCGCACTGTAACATAAGGTCTTTAAAAGCTGAAAACACCCCTCGCGACAATAATGTGCAAAGTTCTTCAAGAACTGCCGCAGTTATGGGAAGTCTCTCTTTTGTACTATTAACCCGAGATTTCTGAATCCCTCGCAGTATAATTGGTAAACGAACATTATTAGCCATGGGATCATAACCTCCTAAGCGAATAATGAAATGACGTATTCCAGCCAGATACAATTTAATCGTCTGATATTTCAGGTTCAGTGTTTTTTGACAGTACGTAACGAAGTATAACAATTGGTTCTCGTCGATATAAGGTACACTGTTATTACTATCACCATATACTCCATTCAAAATCAGAAATCTTTGAAAACATTTGAATGCTGACATGTAAGTTACCCTAGTGCTTTTATTTAAAGCAGCGTCCCATAAATTATCCAACTGAGAGGTTAAACCATCATTAGCTCTTTAGCTGGCCGGCATGGTGTTGGTCTGCTGCTTGCTTGTGGGGCTAGAGCCCAGAACTTGTTCATCTGATAACGAGAAAGAGAGTCTGCTATACAGTTATTTCCCCCCGCAATATGTTGAGTATGAATAACATAACTATGCATGGCTGAGTGATAAGTTAGTTTTCTCATAAGTTTCATGATACTAGGAATTTTTTATCTCCCTTTTGTAATAATGTCCACAGTAGCTAAATTGTCACAGTTAAACAAGATTCGTTTTCTTGTCCACCGATGACCCCACAATATGCATGCCATAACTATCGGATAAAGTTCATAGAAGGCCATGGAGGTCTGTTCGTCTAAAGTTTCCACTGGAAATTCACCTTGGAACCACTGGTTCATATAGAAACCCCCAAAATGTCAGTCGTCCATATTAGGAAATAGGAGACAATAGTTTTTGCAACACGATATTGACAGTTATGCGCATGTCAATTCTTCCTTATATGGTAGTGCGCGATCCCATGATTCTGCAGATTCAGGTGGCGTTGCAAACGCACGAGAAAACAATGTCGGAAATGAAAGTGCGCCATCCCATGATGCTGCAAACGTTGACAACAATGGCGGCGATCATAGCAACATAGTGTTGATAGGATTAGTTTCCAAGTTATCATCAACGGTGCAATCGTTACAACATGACGTATTAAATTTGACCGGGAAAGTTAATTCAATTGCTCACAGGAATCAACAACCGTCAAATAGTAATATTGATTACGGGTCAGTTGAAATTTGCGACAATACATCTACGACTACGGGTACAACTAGAAATATCGATACATCCACTGCCACGGCATTCAATCTGGAAACGGCGTTTCAAGCCTTAAGAGATAATAGACCGGTTCCTTCAGCGGCAGCAGGAAGTGAAGAGCAGCTGAATTCGAACTTGTTTCGAACGGCACGTGGTTATCCGGCAGAATCACTCCCGTTTGTTGAGACTATATCTCCTCAGTTAAGAAAAAACATTATAGCAGGTAACGATATCAATTTAGCATCATTACTCATCCCTTATTACAGTGGCACAGGAATTAATGAGAGCAATGTTAGTGATGACAAAACATCTAAACCTGATCCACGTACCAATAGATCACTCGTATATAACTATTATATACTGAAGGGAAAAAGAAACGCAGGGTCAACATTTTAGGTGATTTAATATTATTTATTCGAATGTTTTTTTCAATATTAATATATATAAGGATAAAAACACAAATTTAATCAACAAGTTTTTAAAATTTCATTAGATTTTGATCAATAATTCATGAGTAATCGAAACCAATTTAACAGTACCCCCTAATATGTTAAAGTGAAATCGATTAACTTGTCAATATCTCTTATGCCCCCTCGCGCATCTATTACAGTCCTGATTCTCCTGTGCATGGAGTTCATCAGAGCATTCATCCTTCTCATGGGGATATTATCCCACTCTTCCAAAAAGGCAGCCCTTAATTGGTCGAAAGTAGCTGGGGCATTCCGACGCCCCCTCACTCTCCTGTCCATTTCATTCCACAGATGTTCGATTGTGGACAAATCTGGACTGTACGGAGGCCAATCGAGTGGGTTAATGTTACGATTGGCGAGAAAATCTTGACAAACTCTGGCTACATTGGGCCGGGAGTTATCATGCTGGAAAATTAGATGATGCTGTTACACAAATGGAACTGCAACCGGCCGGAGGATTTCATTCCTATATCTTACGCCTGTTGTTAAATTACCGGTTATCACAATCAACAGCGACTTTAACCCGTGCGATATCCCTCCCCAGACCATAAGCGAGCCACCCCCAAACATATCCCTCTCAAGAACGCAAGCGTCGGCGAAGCGTTCCCCACGACGTCAGTATAAACGACGACGACCGTCCGGACGAAAAAGAGTGAACCGCGACTCATCTGTGAAAAAGACCCGTCTCCATTGCATCATTGAAATTGCCTGGGACCATGTGCCGCCAACCAAGCCATACGACGCGCGCGACGTGCACGAGTGAGAGGAAAACCAATGTAAGGTCGACGAGCTCGCAGATCAAAATCGCGCAATCGGTTTCTCACAGTTTTTGGATGGCTGTGGCGATTATGATTGCCTACCGTAGTTAAAGCGGTTTCAGTGGCAGTAACGTGGCGATTACGCAGGTGGGGAAGACGAATAGCCCTGTCTTGACGTGGCGTCGTTACGCGCGACGTCCCCGTAACGGACGGTCGGAAACTTCCAGTATCTCTCAGACAACGGACAAGACGCTCTATGGTGGCAACATTCACACCAAATTGCAAAGCAACTTGTTGTTGCCTTTGACCTTGCATTAGCAATGCAATAGCCTGACCCCTCTGCACTTCCGTCAGCCATAGTATGATTACAAGAGATTCAAATTAACTTTAAATAGTGGAAAGCGATGTGTATACCTCACGAGTATAAAGTGGTATGACACAGTGTGTTGACGAACTTGTTATCATTATTCTGCACGTGTTATTTGCTTTTTATCACTTTCTCTATGTCACATGATACCTTTCACGGTTGAGTAACTTTAGACACCGATTTTAGTGCACACTGACCAAGCCACTCGCTTGCCCAGTTTTCGTTATTTTACGCCACGCAGCTAAAAAATAGGAGCATATTATGTTACCCTGCGTTTCTTTTTCGCTTCAGTATACATATCTGGACATAATAACATCGACCTCATAATGGTGGACTTGACAACGGTTGCCATGTAGAAGAGGAAATATTTGTTATCACTCTCCGTATTAGTTTTCTTCTTCTTCTTCTTCTTCTTCTTCCATTAGTGTGCATGATTCCTCTGGAACATTTTCGCACAATTGACTATGTACACGTGAGGGAGGGTCAGTCAGTGTATTTACAAAAAATTACAGGTGCAGGATAAAACGATCTGGTTTAAAACATCTGAGGCTGGTCTAGTGGAAGCTGGAAGCAATCCCCCCTTGAAAGCCTCTAGGGATTGCATTCTTGTAATATTAGATGGAAGACTGTTCCAGAGTCTGATGGTAGACGGGAAGAAGGAGTTCTTATAGGAGTTGACACTTGTGAATGGTACTAGGAACCTCACTTCGTTTCCTCTTGTTCTTACACCGGTTGGTTGTAAATAAGGTGCTGATGGTATTGCGACCAGTTGATGGATAACTCGATATAACACGTCGACGGGTGATGAGGTCGTCCCACATAAGTTGGTGAAGCATAGATGATACACTGCTTGTTCTTCTATAGTCACCGAGTATGAAGCGTGCCGATCTTCGTTCTACTGCTTCGATTTTACTGATGTTTGTTTGTGTCCACGGGTCCCACACAGTAGCTGCGTATTCAAGCTGTGGTCATACTAGTGTCTTATAGCATGTTGATTTGACATCGGCTGGACACGATGATAGGTTCCTACGTAGGAAGGCTGTGGTATTGTTTGCCTTCTTAGTCATGATGTCAATATGACTGTTCCATGATAGTGTGTTATCGATGGTAACTCCAAGGTATTTTGCTCTGTTAGTTTCATGTAATACTTGGCCATGGATGGTATATTTGGCATCTATGATCTTTTTCTTGTTTGTAATTCTGATGACTTCACATTTGTCAGGATTAAACGACATCAACCAGTCTTTCTCCCACTGCTGTAAAGTGTCAAGGTAGTTTTAGTTTTGTAATGACACTGCATCATTCGTAGTCTTGATGGTACGATACACCAGAGAGTCGTCAGCAAAAAGTCTACCGGTGGCATTAACGATAAATAACAGGTCATTTATGTAAACCAGGAACAGCAGCGGGTCAAGTATTATCCCCTGAGGTACACCTGTTGATACTAGTGCTGAGTTGGATTTGGCTCCATCTAATATTACCTGCTCTCTCTGTTTGCCAAGAAATTTTTAATCCATCACAAGGTGTTACCACGGACTCCATAGTGATGTAGTTTTGCTTCCAGTCATTCGTGTGGAACTTTATCAAATGCCTTACTGAAATCGAGTAGAATGGCATCAATCTGACTTTTGGAATTTAGTCCTGCAGCAAGGTCTTGCATGGTCAAAATCAGCTGGCTTTCGCACGATCTCTTCTTTCTGAAACCATGTTGTTTATCAGAAAGTAAGCTATGGTTCTCAAAGAATTTCATTAGATGGTTGAATATTATGTGTTCGTATTGTTCGATGTTATGATGTTTTTATTTGTTGTTTTGTTTGTTTGAGTTCTGGTGTCTTTATCAGTCTTGTAATTGGCTTTTGTAGTGTTTTTTTATATTTATTTGGTCTTTTACAATTAAATATTGGCCATGCCAAAATCATTTGGCAGTGGGTTTATTAATTGAGGCATTGTATTCATTGTTAATTGTAAAACATAGTTAAACACAGCATATCTGGATCACGTACACGTTTAGTTGAATCCATTATTTGTGTATCTAATATAGAAACAATCCTGTAAATATTAATGATGACTTTTATTTTTACATCAGATAGTGGGAATGTCACGTAATCATCATAAGTCTACCTTTCTATATATAATACCTGATACTTTGTTAAATGAGTCAGCATTTTTTAGCTATATCGTGACGAGTGCAAGTAGCATTCGATGAGCTGATGATGATATCTGTGTTGTACAAAATCAACACGCTTTGTTGGATCTTTACAGTGCTAGATTACTGAAACAACAGTTCTCGAGTACGCATGTCGCTCCACTCGGACACATTAACCCGATTCCAAGCAGCATTTGCTCTTACTCCATATGACTGTGTGCTTATCGTAGAAGTAGCATATATAAATTTAATAATCTTCTGTTTTACCCGACCGAAATATTATTGGAGAAACGTTATCATTCAGCACACGTACTAATCTGACATAAAACTGATTGATATACAATAAATAATAAATAAATTTACACTTATACTATACCCCTGAATATATATCATGCTACCTTATTAAACCGTGTTTCTTTTCTAGCAATATCTCCAGCAGATATCAACTATAACGAAACACTGAGAACGTTACGATACGCAGTTGGAGCTAAAAATATTCTAAACAAACCTACAAAGAATGAGGTAATTATTTTGTTTTGCTATATTTTGTCTTTGAACATTAAAAAAACTGTGTAATAATGAATGCATGGATATTACATTGAATATAAGAAAAATGAACAAACAAAGAAAAAAGCAAAAAAACAAAAACAAAAAACAAAAATTCCAATCAGAATTATAAATATGGTATCGGTATGAAAATGGTCAGCTATGCACTAAGATACTGAATGACCGATAAAATAAAACAATATACGTAATTCTGAAGATATTTCACAATTAAGAATGAAGATAATTATTTCCAAATTCATGAATGTGGCATTCATAAACAATGTTGTAGTTATATGTGGCATTCATAAACAATGTTGTAGTTATATGTGTCATATTTTGAAAAGATAAACGAATCTAAAAGAAATGTTACATTAACAGCAATGAATGTTAAGTTCAAGATTTAGATAGGTGTTCTGAAAACAATGTTACATTAACAGCAATGAATGTTAAGTTCAAGATTTAGATAGGTGTTCTGAAAACAATGTTACATTAACAGCAATGAATGTTAAGTTCAAGATTTAGATAGGTGTTCTGAAAACAATGTTACACACCACGATGTTTATATGAGGGTAACAACTTACCTAGAAGAGTTTGAAGATACCAAGGGGGTAATTATAATCCTGAAGATACCAAGGGGGTAATTATAATCGTGAAGATACCAAGGGGGTAATTATAATCCTGAAGATACCAAGGGGGTAATTATAATCCTGAAGATACCAAGGGGGTAATTATAATCCTGAAGATACCAAGGGGGTAATCATCATCCATATCAAAGGACAGACAACACAATGACCAACAAAACAAAGACAAAAGAACAAACGACGATCTACAAAGGATAAGTAGTTCATGTTCCATTAGTAACACCCGTCATGTTACTCTAGTTACAAACCCTGTGATAGGTCATGAACGAGGAAAGGACTGGGAAGTGCTTACGACAAGTGGAACATACAAATGTATCCGTGGTCATTTGTGACACAGATATTCCGTAGCGTTTGATCAACTCATGGTGGCAACCGTAAAACTGTCGAAGTTATGATATCAACTTAACCAATAGGAACCCTTGGTTTAGTAGCTTCCTTGATAGCAGTAACCCTCTTCAAGGAAATCCTGATAGGAACCATAAGCTAGAGGCAATATCGGAGCAACTGAGTACAAAAAATATAGTTATTAATCAGTGCTTCGGCATTTACATACATATAGTTTAGTAGATATGTTTATGCTTGAAATTTACAGTCCTTTAATCATACAATTTATTAAAATGTTAGTCGTCCTTGGCTATCACGTTCCGGCCCTTTTGTTTTCTTGACCCTATAACATTTAATAAAGGTTTGAAGATACAAAAAGAGTAATCAGCAGCCGCAAGTCGAAGAAGGACAAACTATACAATTACCTAAAGGAAAAAGACACAATGACAAACAGTGATCTCCAAAGTACTACATAGTAAAATAAAGATCCAGTAACACTTACCCCACTAAAACTAGGGGTGAACCAGATACACCGGAAGGGTAGGCAGTTCCTGCTCCACATGGGATATCCGTCGTGGTTCTCTTGTTTTAAACACTATGATAAATCATGAATGAAGAAAGGACCAGGAAATGCTTACGACACAGATATTCCGTAACGGTGGCAACCGTAAAGCCGTCGAGGTGATGACTTCAACTTAATCATTAGGAACCCTTGATTCAGTAGTTTCCCTGATAACAACAACTAATATCAAAGAAATCATGATAGGAACCTAAAGATATGGAATATCGGATCAACTGAAAGATATAAAATCTATATGAAGGTACTGCTGAAATGTTGTTACATATAAATGAAAAGATTACAATTAGAAAATTGAAATAATCTCTTTTGTTGTAAACTATCGTTCTTGACCGATCCTCACTGTCAATTTCGAGTGTATGTTAATGTGTGAAGCAGACACATATTTGTATCTGTGGCATCCTTTATTTCAAATTCAACGGAGTAGATGCGATCAATAAAATTAACAAACTTAGAATTATTTAGTGAAAGGACATCATCTATATACCGGAAAGTGAAATTAAAGGGTTAGCATCTTTTCGCTTTTTCTTGAGAAGCCCCTGTATGAAGTCTGCTTTGTACAAATAAAGGAACAATTCGGTGAGACGAGGAGCACAATGGGCGGATTTTCTTTTCTCGAGAAAGTCGCCGTCAAAATCCATAATTAATTAATTAATTAATTAACAGGAGCACAGTTTGTATCCATAACTGTGTCGACTGCCTGTTGAAGTACAAGCCCACATGTTGGAAATACTTGCATGATAAGACGATACTTCTCTGCAAGTAAGCAACATGAACAATATTCTTCTTACACACAGACCAAATATACAGTCAAGGAACAGTATATATGATAATGTTCATAATATGGATGTTAGAGTGTACATCATTTCAACAATGCATTGCTGTATAGAATGGTGTTTACAAATTTAATTAAAACACATAAAAATAAAATTGTATTTACATATGCAGGATCCAAGTGTTCGTCTTATCAGAGAACTAAAAGAAGAAATTACACGCTTGAAGGCTATGCTAGGTGGTGGTTTGGTAAGGTTATGTATATTTTCCCCACGTTTGACTTCTACGTGTTTCAATTGATTGATTATTGTTTAACGTGAAACAAGCAGTATTTCAGCTGTATCAATGACGAGAGCAAGTTCAACAATATATACAAACTAACAGATGAAGGAACTGATTCATCAAGAGAACGACGTTTCATTGAAGAAGTATTGGGATTTAGTAGGGACTAAGAATGTAGGGAGGATGGTGCGAATTGTGTTTCAAATATGTCACACCAGATTAATTGAGTGTAGCATATTCCAGAAGATTCGTTATTCCGATTAAGGTTATATTTTATTCCTTATTATTTCATATAGATTTTACACTGATTTCTGGATATCTTGATCGTATATTTAATTTTGACTATTTTAATTAATAATGTTCTGTCCAAGCAGATTGTGTTGTTTTGTCCAATCAGATCGTGTTGTATTGGCCAACAAGATTGCATTGTATTCTCTGATCAGATTGTGTTGTTTTGTCCAATCAGATCGTGTTGTATTGGCCAACAAGATTGCATTGTATTCTCTGATCAGATTGTGTTGTTTTGTCCAATCAGATCGTGTTGTATTGGCCAACAAGATTGCATTGTATTCTCTGATCAGATTGTGTTGTTTTGTCCAATCAGATCGTGTTGTATTGGCCAACAAGATTGCATTGTATTCTCTGATCATATTGTGTTGTTTTGTCCAATCAGATCGTATTGTATTGGCCAACAAGATTACATTGTATTCTCTGATCAGATTGTGTTGTTTTGTCCAATCAGATCGTGTTGTATTGGCCAACAAGATTGCATTGTATTCTTTGATCAGATTGTGTGGTTTTGTCCAATCAGATCGTGTTGTATTGGCCAACAAGATTGCATTGTATTCTTTGATCAGATTGTGTTGTTTTGTCCAATCAGATCGTATTATATTGGCCAACAAGATTACATTGTATTCTCTGATCAGATTGTGTTCTTTGTCCAATCAGATCGTGTTGTATTGGCCAACAAGATTGCATTGTATTCTCTGATCAGATCGTGTTGTTTTGTCCAATCAGATCGTGTTGTATTGGCCAACAAGATTGCATTGTATTCTCTGATCATATTGTGTTGTTTTGTCCAATCAGATCGTATTGTATTGGCCAACAAGAATACATTGTATTCTCTGATCAGATTGTGTTGTTTTGTCCAATCAGATCGTGTTGTATTGACCAACAAGATTGCATTGTATTCTTTGATCAGATTGTGTGGTTTTGTCCAATCAAATCGTGTTGTATTGGCCAACAAGATTGCATTGTATTCTTTGATCAGATTGTGTTGTTTTGTCCAATCAGATCGTGTTGTATTGGCCAACAAGATTGCATTGTATTCTCTGATCAGATTGTGTTGTTTTGTCCAATCAGACCGTGTTGTATTGGCCAACAAGATTGCATTGTATTCTCTGATCAGATTGTGTTGTTTTGTCCAATCAGATCGTGTTGTATTGGCCAACAAGATTGCATTGTATTCTCTGATCAGATTGTGTTGTTTTGTCCAATCAGATCGTATTGTATTGGCCAACAAGATTACATTGTATTCTCTGATCAGATTGTGTTGTTTTGTCCAATCAGATCGTGTTGTATTGGCCAACAAGATTGCATTGTATTCTTTGATCAGATTGTGTCGTTTTGTCCAATCAGATAGTTGTATTGGCCAACAAGATTGCATTGTATTCTCTGATCAGATTGTGTTGTTTTGTCCAATCAGATCGTGTTGTATTGGCCAACAAGATTGCATTGTATTCTCTGATCAGATTGTGTTGTTTTGTCCAATCAGATCGTATTGTATTGGCCAACAAGATTACATTGTATTCTCTGATCAGATTGTGTTGTTTTGTCCAATCAGATCGTGTTGTATTGGCCAACAAGATTGCATTGTATTCTTTGATCAGATTGTGTTGTTTTGTCCAATCAGATCGTGTTGTATTGGCCAACAAGATTGCATTGTATTCTTTGATCAGATTGTGTTGTTTTGTCCAATCAGATCGTGTTGTATTGGCCAACAAGATTACATTGTATTCTCTGATCAGATTGTGTTGTTTTGTCCAATCAGATCGTGTTGTATTGGCCAAT
>MJUT01014920.1:72389-84158 GCA_002080005.1 Gigantidas platifrons | reverse complement strand
TGGCTCGACAGGCTGATATTTTTGGTATCAATATAAATTTTTGCATAGAGTGATTCCTACAAATTAAAATTTAAAATAAAAAATTACTATTCTCTTGAATTATACATAGCTAGAAAAAACAATAAACTGGCAGCTTGTGAAAAATTCTGTGGCCCTTTAAAATATGTTTTTCCTGATTTATAACTTTAATTGTCATTATTTGTTTGTTATCATCTGTATCAACAGGAGCAAGTGTACAAAGTGAGAAAATTTAGTGGAGGAGTGAAAAGAATGTGTGTGTGTTCTTGAATGAATGAAAATGTCAGCAAATCACAACTAATTTATATGTGTACTATAATTTAATTTAAAAATTTGTATTTAAAAAAAAAAAACTTAAATAGTCACAAATTGTACATGTACTATGTATTAGTATATATGTTTTGGAAAGAACCCCAGACACCGTAGTCAGGTGGTGGTGTAGGGGTTATGTAAAATCCTGACTATTGAAAAATAAAAAAAAACAAACAAATAAAAACTTCATATTCTGTCGAGCAGGCTGATTTTTTTCAGTATCAATCATATCCACATTCAGATGACCTGTTTATCATCCTTAAATCAAACATAAAAACGGATACATCTATATTTGTATTTTCGCGGGCAAAATTACATGATTCGAAATATACAAAATACGCTTCCCCAAAAGCGTACTTCATAAGTAGTTTGCAAATATACTATTCATTTTCACAGGTTTATATAAATGTTAAGATTGTTGCCTTTTTCCTTTAATGGTGATATTCATTGTTTTTTGGGTTTTTTTTATTACAAGCATCAAAGTCACCCATGTTCATTAAAGGTTTTGTTTACCAATGCCGTTCCGGTTTAGAAAACACAAAGGTCGCGACCTACCTTATGACGTAAAAATTATGACTTCTCAGCAGAGGTTATCAAGAACTGTGTAAAGTACATTTTTTGTAGGACGATGTTTGTTGATATTGCTGACACGACAGTTCCTAATTTGATATATGTTTAAAAAGAATAATGTTAACTAGCTAATGTGTTGATGAATTTTATTTACTTTTGTCATTTTCACAGGAATTATCGTTTAAATGCTGGGATAATTTGGTGATAACTCCTGCTGACTGTTGATAAGTCCTGCTCAGTTCACGCGAACTTTGATACGAGCTTTGCTTATGGAGTCAGCAGGTAGATATAGTGGGAGGGAAGGATGATAAGTATATGTTATCTGGATGTGAATTGAGTGATACCAAAAATATCAGCCTGTCGAGCCAGAATATGAAGTTTGTTGGCGAGTGAGCGAAGCGAACGAGTCACAAACTTCATATTCTGTCGAGCAGGCTGATGTTTCTCAGTATCAATCATATTCACATTCAGATGACATGTTTATCATCCTTAAATCAAACATAAACACGGATACATCTATATTTGTATTTTCGCGGGAAAAATTACATGATTCGAAATATTCAAAATACGCTTCCCCAAAAGCGTACTTGATAAGTAGTTTGCAAATATACTATTCAGTTTTACAGGTTTATATAAATGTTAAGATTGTTGCATTTTTCCTTTAATGGTGATATGCATTGCTTTTTTGTTTTGTTTTTATTACAAACATCAAAGTCATCCATTTTCATTAAAGGATTTGTTTACCAATGCCGTTCCGGTTTAGAAAACACAAAGGTTGCGACCTACCTTATGACGTAAAAATTATGACGTCTCAACAGAGGTTATCAAGAACTGTGTAAGGTACATTTTTGTAGGACGATGTTTGTTGATATTGCTGACTCGACAGTTCCTAATTTGATATATGTTTAAAAAGAATAATGTTAACTAGCTAATGTGTTGATGAATTTTATTTACTTTTGACATCTTCACAAGAATCATCGTTTAAATGTTGGGAGAATTTGGTGATAACTCCTGCTGACTGTTGATAATTACTGCTCAGCTCACTCGAACTTTGATACGACTTTTGCTTATGGAGTCAGCAGGTAGATATAGCGGAAGGGAAGGATGATAATATAAATATGTATCCCCATGCATTCATCTTCATTTGTGTGTTGTCACTTTCTACAATTTGTGTCTACTTGGTTCCAAGTGCCCGATTGGCTCAATGAGCTAGGTAGTTGGATTACCAAACAACTCATACAAGCCTATCACCAATACGTTGTTGGTTTGAGCCCGGCTTTGTAAATTACCAAAAAGGTGCACTTGACTCGCAGTCGCAAGTGATAAAGATTACGAGTTGCTTTCCCATGGTCGGTGGTTCTCTCGGGTACTCCGGCTTCTTTCACCACTAAAACTGGTCGCCATGATATAGCTGAAATATTGCTGAAATTGGCATTAAACACCAAAAATCACTATGACATCTATTTGGGTCCGACTGTGTTGTATTTTTTTTTATTTTCATTTTATTACAGAGTTTAAGATGGTCCTCATTACTGACCCCATCCAGTTGACTGTAATTGTGATTTTCCTTGGTGTAACAACAGCTACTTCAGTTCAAGGTAATTTAAGCAATTGCTTTGAATAAGTTGGACGAATTTTAACATCATCAATATTTTGTTACTTTATATAAATAATGTGGGTGTAAAATAGTTAGAAAGTAACAATGTTTTAGCCAAGACAGGTCTAAATGGTGTTTGTATGGTGTTTAACGCCACTGTCAATAATATTTAGGTGATATTGTGCATTGTGGTCAATCTTATTGGTGGAGAAAATCGGAGTATCCACAGAAAACCACAGAACTGCCGCAAGTCACTGACAAACTTTATCCCCCAATGTTGTATCGGGAACATCTCGCCTGGGCAGTATTCGAACTTACAACGTTAGTGCACTGATTGCATAGGTAGTTGTAAAGCCAACCACCCAATCACAACCACGACGGATTCTAGGTCTAATATGTGTTTTAGCTTTTACAAAGGTTTAATTTTCCCAAAGGTGTAATCGGAAGCCTTAAAATGAAGAAGCTCAGACAATACAATGTCAAAAGGAAAAAGTACAAAAACAATAATGTACACAACACTATACAGAAAACTAAAGATTAAGCATGACGAACACCATTAACGACGGGATTATCTCAGATGCTCCGCAAGGGTAGGTAGATCCTGCTTTGTTAGTGACACCCGTTAATTGATGCGAACAACATCTGATATGGAAAGTATGGTGGACACCATTATGCGTAAAATAAATACAAATACATAATGTAACATAAATAAAGCAATTTGTTTCCTAATCCTATAAACGGGCAATCAGTGTATATCACCACAAAAGTTGTGAGTTCGAATCCCGCTCATGGCGAGGTATACTCGATACAACTGTATATGATAAAGTTTGTCAGTGACTTACAGCAGGTTGGTGATTTCCTCCGGGTAGTTCGTTTTTCTCCACCTATAAAACTGACCGCCACAATATATATTTTTTATGTTGAATTAATAAATAAAATATCATTAAACTAAGAGAAAAAAAACTCCTGACCCCCTCTCCCCCCTCTCCCCCTTAAATCAAACGGGAGTTAGGTTGAGAGTATTTAATCCTCGTCACTGTCCAAGAAGACATCTGTCTGAAGCAATCAGAAAGACAATTAGATATAAATAGTAGTGGCTACAGTCACTGTCATCATCCTGATATAATTACATTACTTCCGTTTTTCATTGAAATCCTACAATGAAATTAAAACCCGAATTGCACGTGCCTCCATGACGACGGCAATCAATGGCGTAGTAATTTCCAACAGCAAATAATCTAACACAAATAAAATTTACAACGAAAAATTCAACTATATTAAATGTTGGTGTGATTTAAATATAATGATAAGAATTGAATGAATTCTTTTGAAGTGTCATTGGGTATGAAAGTGTGGATCGAACTACATTTTCAACATGAAGCGCTACCGGGCTTCATTGAAAATGTACTTCCGTCAACGCTTTCATTCCCTAATGAAACTTCAAAAGAATGCATTCATTTCTTAACGATATCACATGACGATTTATATTTCTTATATTGATAAGATTAATTGACAGTTGAAGACAGCTTAATTAAGACCATAATTCATACGAATTAAGCAATACTAACAAAAATAATCACATTTAAAAGGTGAACATGGAAGGCGGACAAGTATATGAAATAATTTTCCACGAATAAAAACCATATACATAAATAAACTCACATTTTCAATCTGAGGTCCATATGAGTCGTTCTATATTAAGAAAAATTTGAAGATATCAAAAGATCACAAGACACCCCAAATAGTAGAAGGATATAGACAATTCAATAGCCAAAAGTTTATGAAGTAATTCTCATGCACACAAATCCTATAAATATATAAACTCACATATTCCATTGAAGCCCAACTGCGTCATTCTGTATTACGAAAAGTTTGAAAATACCAAAAAGGCCACCAGAAGCCGTAAATAGAAGAAGGACAGACAATACGATGACTAAGTTACAAATGACAAACAACGATCTACAAAACACAACACATAACACTAAAGATCGAGCAACACGAATACCACTGAAACCGGGGTGAATGCATGTGCTCCATTTTCTTTTGCAAACTATTTCATTATACCAAAATATTCGGCACTTTTTAAGAGTAAGCAAAATTAAACAAAAACAAAAGCAAAAATCCTAATAAACAAACCTAACGTTATATTGTCAAAGTACCATAAATAATATTACATGTATATTATATTATTACCTCTACTAATCTAAATTATAATCAAACTTATGATTTATTTTAGAGATATAATTTTTAGTTATCATATCTATAATTTACATAGTTGTTGGAAGAAACACAAGCTCCAGTGAGTGCGACAAGTATTATCTTATACCTGGAGACAACGCCTTTAACCTATCTTCAGACGAACACAAGATTGACCCGCCCTGTGCATTATACTATATTGGGTTCGGTAAAGCAGATAAGAAGACTGGTTTTACAGGCATGTGCTATGATGATGTGAATATTCACGTAGCATGTGGCTACGGCAATATATTTACAATAAGAAGATGGTCTCTTGTCGTTCATCAGAACGGTAGTAATACTTATTTAACAGTCAACAAAACAGTGGTAAGTTTTATAATGCATGATAAAATTGCACACAATAATGTTAGGCTCCTAATACAAAAGCATTAATACATAGGATAAAACTGTATCAATAGTTCATACTTTAAACTAATGTCTTAAACCAAAACAAACACACAAAAAGATTCTCCGGAAAGGTATTTACATCCTGAATGGGATAACATCTAAGACACTATAACATATCCTCGCTCATGTGATGTCTGAACATATCTAGCTGTGTGATGCTTAAACATCTATATCCAGGAGAAGAATAAACATATCAACTTTTCAAATTTTTGGCTTTCAAATCTTTCGACTTTGATCGTACCTGATGAAGGTTATTCCAGAAACGTGTCGTACCTGATGAAGGCTATTCCAGAAACGTGTCGTACCTGATAAAGGCTATTCCAGAAACGTGTCGTACCTGATGAAGGCTATTCCAGAAACGTGTCGTACCTGCTGAAGGTTACTCCAGAATCATGTCGTACCACCTGATACAGGTTATTCCAGAAACGTGTCGTACCTGATGAAGGTTATTCCAGAAACATGTCGTACCTGATGAAGGTTACTCCAGAATCGTGTCATACCACCTGATACAGGTTATTCCAGAAACGTGTCGTACCTGATGAAAGTTACTCCAGTAATCTTTAAAACAGTCAACTTGGGTATCTAAAATCAGGCGAGGTACAACCATATCTACAATTATTTGAGGTATTATACAAAAACCGCAGATATCTAATTTAGTGCTCACAACACATTTCTGAAATAACTTCAACAGAACAAAAGAAAACAAAGAACAAATCATATCATAGACATTCAATACGTAATAAAACATTTACGTGAAGTAAGGGTTTATTTTATACGGAATGCGGGTGAAGGTTAAATAAAGACGTGTATATATAATTTAGGCGTCGTGCACACTAAAATAGATGTCTACGTCTTAATAAATAAACGTTAGAGAAAAGCAAAAGGACAATCAGAAATGGTCAATACAGAGAATCTGACAAATAAACGTTAGAAGATACCGAAGGGACAATCAGAAATGGGCAATACAACGAATCTGACAAATAAACGTTAGAAGATACCGAAGGGGCAATAACAAATGGACAATCCAGAGAACCTGACAACATAGGGTACATGATACCAAGAAAAACAAGAACACAACACATGTGTTGGACACCACATGAGCCTTACTATAAATTATGAAGCATTTCATTTGATCACAACTGAGTAACAAGACGGGTGACACTAGTTGGCCAGGAACTGCTTACAATTCCAGAGCAATTAAGTTCACTATCGTTAATAAAGGTGTTTTATTGGCATTAATTGACATTAAAGACACAATCATTGTATAATCATATAATGTTAAATAGTAAGTCGAGGTATGATATAAAAATAACCCGCAGATATATAAGTTATTGCTCACGGCGCGTTTCGGAAATAAATCTGCATGAAGATATTTGAGACATCTGAAGATAAAATTAGATTCGCCAAGGCTGAATATTTTCAAATACAGGCAGCATTATGCTCAACGCCAACTCAGAAACCATTCTTCACACAAATCAATGGCTTTATATAACCCATATCGTATATAAAATATTTAATATCACGATTCTCAAGAATAAAATAGATGTTATTTGTTAATAATTATAGCTTGTATCCAACTCAAATATACGTAAACCTATTGTAGCCATCACTTGAACACAACTTTACATGTCATGATAATGGAGCCCTGTTAGACAACAATCATGTCTGCTTGGAGAAAATATCTATGTTTGAAATATCAGTGCACATTGCGACAGAATATAAAAGGCCATCAACCATGAGATTTCGAACATCAGGTCTGTATATTTGTTTTCACATGCTAGAAATATTTGGGTCTCAAGATATGAAAATGCTCCTTTCCACTTACAATACTTATATACCAATTAAGAAAAGTTTGAAGATACCAACGGGGTTATCTGAAGCCGTAAATTAAAGAAGGACAGACAATACTATGGCCAAATGAAAAAAAAAGACAAAAGTACAAGCAATGATCTGCAAAACACTACAAAGAGAACTAGAAATTGATCAACACGATACTCATTGAATTCATTTAAACCAAACTTATTCAATAATTCAATATAATTAGGGGTACCTGTAAAATGCGAAACGAAATCGAAACGAAATGAAACTAAGCGAAACGAAATAAATCGAGACGAAATTGACCGAAACGAAACGAAATAAATCGAAAAGAAATTGACCGAAACGAAACCAAACGGAATAATACAAAATGAAATAAAACATATTTTAACGAAACAATTTCTCGGGGAAAGATCCGATAAAAATTAAATGGCTGTTTTTCGAAATCGATTTTTAAGTTTTTATCTTTATAGGTTTTTTTCTCTAATTTTTTATTGGAGAAAAAAAACCTAAAAAAATAAATACTTAAAAATCGATCTCGAAAAACATAGCTATGTTAGCGATAAATGTTAAATGCATCGCCGAAGTTCTGAGCTGTCATCAGTCCCGTGTCTTCAGTACCGGAGGAAAGTTCCATAAATGCCTGGTTCCGTCTGTCAGATTGTCCCTCCTTTTGCTCGATACATATTCCAATCTAAGCTGGTATAATTCTTTGCCGAAGAATTTGTATTGTTATGCAGTTATATTTCTTACTATTGTGTAAATGGCCCGTCGTCAGTGGTTCTGGATTTCGGTTAAATTTTCTTACCGTACTACCGTGCTAAAATCATATATCGAAGTTTCGTCCATAGATTCACGACTATTGCATTCCCATGAACAGCGAAAGAGTAAAGAGAACCTGGATTCCACGTGATTTAAAGCATTTGTTTTAAAGCTAAACAAAGATAAAATGTTTTTTACTGCTTTGTAGTAGACTTCTTGTGTGCTGATTGGTCAGCTACATTCTTTGATCTAGCGTGGGAATATCGAAAGACGCCGGCTTCTTCAAAGATTCGATCCTCTTTAACTGAAAACGTTTTCTTATACAATAAAGATTCGGTATTTCAGTGATGTCTCCTTGATTCTAATTCAAACTGACATAATTTTCACATCTTTTCTTCATTTTACTTTATTTTCAGTCAAAGTAAAAACTGCATAACGAACCATGTATTCAACCCAACTAAGCTACTAAGGGAACTACCATTTAACTTGAATGGGCGAGGCAATGGCATTTTTCTATATAATTTTCCGATTCTGAAGCTTAAAAGTAATTATTTTTTATTAAATTGGTTGGGTATATGTTAGAAACAAATATAACTTACCATTTCACGCTGGTTAGGTTTTCAGTTCATTTAGACGTAAAATTCCCAAGTATTGTATCTGAAATTGATTTTTGTTTACTTCTTGCCAAAATTAAAGGGGAGGGGCGCTCGCACTCCTCGCAGCCCCTTCCTATGTGCATGTCCCCTCCTTCAAGTTAAATGGTCGGTTCCTAAGTCTTAAAAAAGAAACTTAACGTGTAGTTTTGCAAGATGAGTGTACCGTGCTGTACAGTATACTGTTTGCCTTTTGTCAGATTGGTAACTGTGATATAAAATGTCTTTTTATCTCGACAGTCTTTCTTATAATAATAGAAGCCATAATTTGTTGCATATTTGAATATGAATATATGTTGTTTATTTCATCGTTAACAAGGGGTAAACTTTAAGAAAACAACGAAAAAAATTTCACAGGCAAAAACTAAAAAAAAATACATATAACAAATAATTGAATAATTAAATAATAATAGTAATTTTGCAATTATTTCGAAGTGGCACTATTAAGCATTCTCTAGTAACAGTCCCCGGTCTACCTTACAAAATGGTGGGGCTGTTCTTCCGACCCCTTTACAGACTAATTCTGATGCCAATTTTAGACCCCATCTCAGAATGTTGTCTAACTAAAGCCTCTTTAAGCCCCAATTTTTTAAGAATAATCCAAGCAAAAACCTATACCCCTTTTCAGACAGTTGTGACAAAAAGTATACCCCATGCCAGAAAGATAATCAAAAATAGAACCCCGATTGTCAGAACATCACCATACATGGGTCATTATCAAAATGTTCATATTTTGGTGACATCAAATATGTTCGTTCCCGTTTTGCTTTAGCCAATTATATGTTGTAGTTTTTCCTACATTACAATGACATATTCACATAATATGCAGTCGGGAAAACCACTATGAAACAAAATATTTCTAGATGTGTAGCACCCCCTAATACCTTTCAGTCCGTGGTGTTAACAGCATAACATTATTCTTTTTAGGAAAATGAAAAATAATGTTTGTGTAAGAAGTGGTTACATACATAATATACAGGGAAATTATGCATAATGCAAGTTATTTTCTTTGGAGCACTAGTTTTTTTCACAATATTTGGATATGTAGTTGTGGAATTCCATTTAAGCTGCATTATGAAGCAAACAAGTTTTCATAATTGTATTTTGTTTCACTTTATATAAAGAAAATATGACTTATGCATAGTTATCAAAGTCAACTTTATTCATCTATAATATAATTTACTTCAATTATGTCATTTATCCTTTTTATGAAACAATTTACATGAGGTGACACCATTGACAAGAGGTAACACCACAGATGACAAAAGTAACACCAGGGACATCTTCATGAATGTAAACATTTAATTCAAGAAAAAAACACAACTATCAACCTATATGTGTTGTTTTCTTATTGCTTTCAGTACAATATTCAGTTTTTCAACATATTGGTTTAATGCATGAGCCTAGTTTTGTCCATGGTGTTATGAAGATATGTCCCTGGTGTTACCAGGTCTAAAAATTATACTCCCACCAGCTTGTTAAACTATATCTTATATGTAAATGACGATGTTTGAACAATTTTTCTGCATAGGTTAAAGAGCATTATTATGTCCTGAATATTACTGTTTATGGAATAATGTGTTTATTCACAATTTTAATACTAAATGTCTGTGTTACACAATCTGTATGGTAACACCATTGACAGTAACACCACAGAAAACAGGTAAGTATTTTCGTGATAAAAGGAAGATAATGTCTCCCTGGCGATATTTTATATGTATATCCAGTAAAGAATACCAAATGCAATGTATTGTGTATTTTTACATTTTGTTCAATTATAACAAAAAGAAGTAGTGAGATGTACACCATAGACATAAAATTTATATACTATGCCAATCGCACGTACATTTTCGGCTCTTCATTAGTTTATGGATCACTTTTGTTTTTGTCGTCTGCACATGTCATGAAACAGGAAATAAGTAACGGGAGAAACTGTTTTTGCTTCAAATATGACAAGACAGATAACTCTTACCAGCCTCAATTGGAAAGGTAACACCACAGACATGAAAATCTATAACAACAGGTTTTTTTCTAATTTTCTTTTTAAATTTCAATATATATCGAGCAAAAATAATGTTGTTCTATTAGAGTTTAGGAATAGTTCAAAAATAATATAAAGATCGAATAAAATCATTACATCATTACATGTAGTACAAATGACCAAAAGAAAGTCATTCTGGAAAAATAACACGTAACACCCAGGACAAAACAGGTCTTTGTGTAGCAAGTATAAATTCACAATTGGACCAATCTGAATTTAGATGGTAAAACTACAGAGTGCTGATGTGCCTTCATGCAAAACATGTTTTCTCCAATCAGTTTGGTTGATGTTCGTCTTTTAATTGCGTAATAACAGAAAAGTGCGTGTTTTTTTATAATGACCCATATATAGTAAGTTATTCCCCACATAACAGTCGTTTTCATTTCGTCATTCGGCACAGTATAGCTGGAATATCACTGATGTGGCGCTTAGCAGTCAACAATCGATGAATCAATCATTTCATCATTGCTAGATGAAGAACGATTTTTTGCAATGTAACATGGAAAACCATGAACTATCTTTTTCTACGCTGTTCGTTAAAATAGGTTTTATTTCATTTTGTATTATTCCGTTTCGTTTCGTTTCGGTCAATTTCGTTTCGATTTATTTCGTTTCGTTTCGTTTCGATTTCGTTTCGCATTTTACAGGTACCCATATAATTACCATTAAACCTTTAGAAAAAGATAATAAATAATAAACATTTCTTGGTCCATAGACGTGCATTTCTAATAAATGTACTAAATTCCCATACCGACAATGATGTTGACAAGTTGGAATAGAAAGTGTGGTATTGTGACGAAATTAGTTAACACGTATTTAAAATGTGTATGCAAAGTCTAAGAATAAATTAAGGCTATATATTGTGCAAGGTCCAGTTGTCGTGGGGGCTCTCTTTTCGTGGATTTTCAGGAAGTCTCAATATTTTGATCGTGACGTCATATTTACGAGTGGTTTAGCTGTAACTAGGAAGTGGAACGTCGCTGGTGTTACATGTAATTTACATGTGCTGTATAATATGCGGTCAAAACACAAGGGCTTGAATCGGTTTCATAGTGGTCAAGCGGCCTATATACCATATTTATATATATATGGTATATAGGCCGCTTGACCACTATGAAACCGATTCAAGCCCTTGTGTTTTGACCGCATATTATACAGCACATGTAAATTACATGTAACACCAGCGACGTTCCACTTCCTAGTTACAGCTAAACCACTCGTAAATATGACGTCACGATCAAAATATTGAGACTTCCTGAAAATCCACGAAAAGAGAGCCCCCACGACAACTGGACCTTGCACAATATATAGCCTTAATTTATTCTTAGACTTTGCATACACATTTTAAATACGTGTTA
>MJUT01014920.1:37708-61419 GCA_002080005.1 Gigantidas platifrons | reverse complement strand
TGTACTGTTCTTCCCATTTAGTCTGACATTTTGGTTTTATATTTTGTTTAAAGATTCCCTGGATTATTTTTATTTTCAATTGATCAGGTGATATAGTTGTATTTGAATCATTAAAAAAAAACTAGCTTATCGTTGATATTAAAGGTAACTCTACGTTCTGGTACTATTGTAGTTTCACCTTTTAAGATTTTTATGAACTTTTCGGGGATAGCTTTATTTATCTTAGAAAACTCTGAAATACAGTTTCTCCTATCGATTAATAAATTGTATATATCTTGACAACTTTTAAAATTTTTATTATTTGAATCCCATATATCATTTATAGTTCGTAAGTTACTTTGCAGAAACGAAGTAAACACTATTGGTTTGTTTTTAAATGTTATTGAAGAGTTACAAAATATTCTGGTTTTTAGAATGGAATCAATGTCATTATTACACAATTGAATAAGTTCCTGTAATTTTGACCATGATTGGATACATATTTTGTAAAAAATTGGTAATATATTCAAATTTAGAGTTGATACATTAGAGCACTTGCATACAAAATATTTTTCATTAAACTTGATGTCTAACTTACGGAGCCAATACTTACCAATCGCATTCCAACTTTCTAATGGTTCATGTAAAATTCGGAATATAAGCTTAATTCTTTTACTGTCAATAAATTCTTGTATGTTAATCATACCCATGCCCCCTTTTTCTACTCCCAAACAGCAAACTTTCCTTTCTATTTGGTTAATGCCCCCTCCCCAGATAAAACCCCAAACCAAAAACGTTATTTCTTTTACATATTTTTCTGGTATTCCCCGCATTTCAATTTCGTAACCACAAAGAGAGATCAAGAGATTTTTCACAATTAAAGTTTTACCTGTATATGTCAAGTTTCTACTTTTCCAAACATGGACACAATTTTTCATTTTAACAATTATTAATTTCCATATTTCATCATTTTGTATATTATAACCATGATGAATGCCAAGAGTTTTAACATTATCCTTTGTCCAAACTGTTTTTGTAAACTTGGGTCTTTTATTTTTTGCCGATCCAATAGACATACCTTTTGTCTTCTCATAATTGACCTTTAAACCAGAGGCCTTTTCATATATAGTTAAAATATCAAAAGATTTTTTGACCGATTCATCATTTTTATTAAATAGCTGAGTGTCATCTGCAAACATGCAGAGTTTAGTCTCGATATATTCCCCATCTTTTCCCCCTGGTAATTTGACCCCTTGTATATCCCTATCCCCCTTATAGCACAGGCTACAGGTTCGGCCTGTAGAATGTAAACAAGAGGCGCTATTGGACACCCTTGCCTACAGGACCTTGAAATATTTCGACACAAAACCATTGGTCTTGATACAAGTTTGTGCATATTTGAATAACATTTGAACCCACTCCCTAAATTGTTCCCCAAAGTTAAATTTACTTAATACATGATCCACCCACCCCCATTCTACCCAGTCGAAAGCTTTTTGTTGATCTAAAAATATTATGATACCTTCTTCATCTTCACGATCTGTATATTCTATTACATCTTGTATTAGACGGTTAGCTTCACTGATATTACGACCTTTTACAAATCCCTTCTGGTCCGAATGTATCAATTTTGGTAAAAGAACTTTTAATCTCTCTGCAAGAATTTTTGCAATTATTTTGTAGTCACTGTTTAATAGAGTCAGTGGTCTCCAGTTCCGTATATCTTCCCGCTCCCCACTTTTATGTAAAAGAGTAAGAACCCCCTTATATTGTGAAGAAGTTAGTTCTTTTTTATCGAAAGTATACTTTACAAGCAGAACAAATTCGTCTTTTATTTGGAAGAGTAAATTTTCACAGTTTTGTAAATAATAAAATTTTTAGGAATTTTAATCTTTACTATGTTCATAAAATATATTTTTGTAAATAAAATATTTTCATATAATTACTTTGATAACTTTTTCATTTAATTATAATATTTAAAACCTCTTAGTAATAAAATTAATAAGGTCTATAACTTTGTGTTATGTTTTGTATTCTAATTAGGGTTATGACCTAAGTTCATGAAAGGTAACCCTGATATGTATCTTTTCTTTGCATATTTGATTAGTTAAGGTCAGTTTGACCAGTTATTTCCTTTCATTGGTTATTGTAGTCACCTGAATTGTTGGTGGGAAATTCTTTTGTTCTTTGAGGCATTCTGTTACTTTTTCATATCTTGGAAGGCAGACATATTGCGAACTGCTATTATATTTTTTGAAATTTTGATGACTATTTGAAACAGCTTGAACTATATTTCTATTTGGCAGCACTAACATTCATTAAGGTTACCATGATATAACACTGATGAACAGCTTGATACATATATTGTGATCTTGAGGTATCTTGAATTTCAAGACCTTTGCACCCCAGTGTGAGGGTCTATTTTATATGGAATTATTCCAACTGCAATAAATGCTAGAACTCACTACGTCTGTGTTTTATTATTCCAGTGAGAATTGACTCGACGACAAATGGCGCCCAACGTGATTGTTGCAGTTTCTGGAATATGTGGACCCCGGATCATGATTCCAAGGCTCCAGTGCAACCGACCGAAACATACACACCATTCGTTTATTAGTGAAGGATACTTTTGCAGAAACACTGTATTTATCTGTTTATGTCATTTAAAGGTTTGCATTTATATTTTATGTTCTTTATATGTATGTTGAATGTTGTCAGTAATACGAAATGAAGATATAGTACGTTTTGAGGAAAACAATACATAGAAATTTGGAACGAAAAAAAAAAAAAACAAAAAAAAACAACGTTTTTATATACGAAATTGTGTACGTTAAAAAAGTGACAGAAAATCAGTTTGTACAAACAGATAATTTTAGTATTACTTGAAGTATAGTATGAGGTATTGAACATTGATACTTGGTGACATTTTATGAATATTTATGTGTTAATTGTTTTTCATATTTGAACTTAGTCTTATGAGGGTGTAATTACATTGTCACACCCGGGTGTCATACATAGCCACACCCTAGGTCAAGGTCACTTGGACTCAAACCGGAAGTCCATGTATCTTATGTAAACAAACTTTATTTTTTTGTACATTGTGTTATAAACATTTGAAGTAAATTTTTGTTTACACTCCATCAACAATAATTTATTTACACATTAAAAACAAAATTTTCCATACACACTTTGTAAATTATTACACATAAAATTACATACATTTGGGATACATGTAAATGAGACTTAGTGTTGCGCTTGGTGTTAATGAACTTGAGAAGAGTTTGAAGATACTTTGACTTTGTTCAGTTTACTTTATTTTTTTTTCTGTTAACAATTTTTTATTGAATTTTTTTCACATATTCACACTTACACCACAGACAGTATACTGTCATACTCTTGTGATTATTAGACATTATGTGTGTATAGCCTTATGTTGTATGTTGACATTTATAATTTATTTTATATATATATATGGTGTATTGTATATGTTTGTGCTACCATTGTGTTTATATGTTCTGATGTGATGTGATGTACTTACACTTTTGTTATTTATTGTGAGTCAGTGTATATGTATACTATTTAAATTAATTTAAATATTTAAAAGGTTAAATTATTTAAACTTTATTTAAATCTGAGTTTGAAATTTAACTAGAGATCTTAATTTTTTTTTTAATTTAAACATTTAAACTTTGAGTTATTAGTTAAAATAAATAATAAAATACTGACCGACTGAAAGGTGAAGGAATGTGTACACTTGCATGATACCTGATTTAACATCCTTCTCACGTTAACATTATACCTTTCACACCTTGCATACCAGATTGCACTTTGAATTTTTTTCTCTTGTGCAGTTTTTTACAGCTACAGGTAACTGTTTTCTTGTATGTAGTTAGGTTCAGATTTCTTTGCCCAGATTTTCTTGAGTTTGAGTTGGTCATTGTCAGTCTTCAGTTATATTATTTAGCATCCAGATAGAGCGTTTAGCTATATTGGTCATATCTCAGAACACATACATTTATATGTGACTTGCATAGAATCCTAGTTGTAGATTCATCAACCACTGGTTATATTTGTACCAGTTAGTACTCAGTAGACTATAAGACAATTGAGTCTTAGGTTTAGTTGGTTTATATACTAGCCAGTTTTAGTTTTATTATGGTTTGACATTTCGAATCATAGATCTTTGCTTATTTTGAGATTGTTAACGTACAAGCTTAACAATTATCTGCCCATAATATTTTTTGATTTAGAGATTGCAGATATTATTATACAGATTGAGGTAAGTATACATATTTTTTTATTTTATATTTAGACTTATAAGTCGCATTATTATTTAGTATATTTTTTTGTATCAGTATAATTGACTTGTACATTTGGTATTTGATATTAGCAACATGGCTAGTAATACCAAGGATAGCGAGGCAACAGAGAAAGTAGAGTTGGAACCTAGCACTCCGCCAGATCCGAAACATGATCAGTTTCAAATGATGTTTAAGGCATTTAAGGCCATGGGTCTTAACCCTCAGGGAAGTACTGCGGAAGAATTAGACAAATGGATTGCCAACTATAATGCAAAGAAAGAACAGAAACCCACTGTTGGTCACTCGCTTACTTTACCAACTGCAACTGATGATGCAGCAGTTAGACCTAAGATTAAGCACCAGCAAGCTACATCTATATCTTCATACCCACCAAAGGTTAGAGTTTTCTCCGTTGCAGACACAAGATTGAGACACCATACGACATCTGGCGTTATGATGTGAAGATGGCACTCATGGATCCATCCTATATCAAGGAGCAAAAGGAGTTTGCGATTCGACGCTCAATTACTGGATCAGCAGCTAGATTAGTCATGTACCAAGGACACGACAAACCCATAGACAAGATACTTGATGTGTTGGACAGTGTATACGGTACAGTTGACGACAAGGAACAACTACTTGGTGATTTCTATAGTGCCAGGCAACGAGATGATGAAGATGTAACCGCATGGAGTAACCGTCTACAAGATATCTTAGACAAAGGTTTGGAGAAGGGTCTTGTAGATTACCGAGATATGAACTCTATGCTTCATGCTATGTTGTGGAGAGGTCTACGACAGGAACTTAAGGACGTCAGCGGACATAAACATGATATGATAAAGGACTTTAACCAACATAGAGTAGCGTTGAGACAGTTGGAGAAAGACCGCCAACCAAAGAAATCCAAACCGAATATAGTAAAAGTTATATCAGAGACACCTGAGTCAGAGAGACAGGATATTGAAGAATTCAAAGGTATGGTACATCAGTTAACTACCCAGGTTAATGAGTTTAAACAGCACCAACAGCAACCCCAGTATAACAAAGGTAACAACTACAAAGGTAATAGAGATAGGCGATAGAACAACAGTTCACAGGGCCAACCACAACAGAATTCATACCAACCTCGACAGAATTCATACCAACCACAACAGAATTCATACCAACCTCGACAGAATTCATACCAACCTCGACCGAATTCATACCAACCTCGACAGAGTTCATACCAACCACAACAGAATTCATACCAACCACAACAACAGACTAACCAACAGAATGAGTATGCTTCACAGGGTAATACTATCTATTGTCGACGATGTGGACAAGAGGGACGTCTACAGATTGGCTGTCGTGTGCGATTGGATCACAGACATTTAAACTCCAGGAAGCCTATGCGGAGGGGCTGGTATTAGGCTTAAGTAGAAGAACTTCAGGTCCCAATGTAAGTAGAGTAAGGACACCGCCAGGACTATTCGGAACACCGACAGAGACAGGCATTACGCTGAATGGCAAGGAAATACTTGCATTACTTGACACTGGATCTACAGTCTCAACCATTTCGGAATCCTACTACAGTAAGCATCTTGCATCAACCATTCCACTCAAAAGTCTTGACAACATATTAGATGTTGAATGCGCTGGAGGAACACCACTGCCATACAAAGGTTATATTGAAGCGAACATTAAGATGCCTGGAGACACAAATACTACCTGCCAGCATGCAATGCTTGTTGTACCAGACAGTAGATACATCCAACATATACCAGCATTAATAGGTACCAACATATTAGATAACTTAATTTACCATCTACAGGAAGAACATGGTGTAAGATACTTACAGAACGCTGCCTTGACAACGTCCTGGTTTCTTACATTCCGTTGTTTATCTATGAGGGAAAAGGAATTAATCAAGAACAACGACAGACTTGCAGTTATCAGAACTTGCAACAGAATGACCATCTTACCGAACAAATCTATTGAAGTCGAGGGATACCTAGATAAAGAGATACCATATAAGTCAACACCTTCTATTATACAGTCCACTGATTTGGCAGAACACAAGGATATATCAACTGAAACTACATTTATGAATTACAACTACAAGAAAAATGGAACTATTACAGTGAGACTTTCCAATCTGACTAGAGGTACCATAACTATACCACAGAAGGCCATCAGTTGTGAAGTACAACCAGTTACGATAGAAACTCAATCGACTCCGAACTCAGATGAAGATATCAAGTTACTTGAGGAAGTGGATATAACTAAAAGTGACCTGACTAAGGAACAACTTGATACAGGAAAAGATCTGATATTACAGTATAAAGACATCTTTAGTAAGGGAGATCATGACTTAGGCCACACAGACAGAGTAAGACACCGCATCGACATGGTAGATGAGACATCATTCAAACACCGATACAGGCGGATATCTCCATCAATGTATGACGAAGTGAGATCCCATCTCAAACAGCTATTGGATAACGCAGTGATTAGACCATTCCACTCACCATTTGCTTCTGCTATTGTCATCGTTAGAAAGAAGGATGTTACCATTGGGATGTGTGTAGACTACCGACAACTTAACAAACAGAGTAAGAAAGACAGCTATGCCCTTCCACGTATTGAAGAGCTATTGGATTGTTGTGCAGGCAGCAAATTCTTTTCAGTGTTAGACATGAAGTCGGGATACCATCAAGTTGAAATTTTGGAACAACACAAGGAACGAACTGCTTTCTCCGTAGGACCACTTGGTTTCTTTGAGTTTAACCGGATGCCATTCGGTCTTACCAATGCACCAGCTACTTATCAGCGACTCATGGAGAATTGCCTTGCTGATTACAACTTGAAGATATGTTGTATCTTTATTGACGACATCATAGTATTTCGGAAGACATATGAGGAACACCTTAGAAACCTCCAACCGATTTTTCAGAAGATAAGAGAGGCCAACCTGAAGCTCAGTTCCAACAAATGTGAATTTTTGAAGCGTAAAGTTAAGTACGTAGGACATGTGGTATCAGGAAAAGGTATAGAGATCGTCCAAGGAAAGACGGATAAGGTAGTCAACTGGCCAACTCCTACTACTCCGGAAGACGTAAGAAGATTTTTGGGATTCGTTGGGTACTACCGACGTTTTATCCATAATTTCAACAAGATTAGTAGATCGCTTACAGACTTGATACCAGCACCGAACAAGAAGAAGAAATCCAAATCTACTGCTACCAAGGAATGGAAATGGGATGATGCACAACAACAGGCGTTCCATACATTGAAAGATCATCTTGTCAGTGCTCCTATTGCTCCTATTGCAGAATATGTGAAGGAGAAATCCAAACCGTCCAAGAAAGAATTAGGACCCAATCCACTGTTGAGACAGTTTAATCATCTGAAGTTGATAGGAGTACTTCATCGAGTAACAACAGTAGATGAAGAGGAAAAATGCCAGCTAGTTCTACCACTTGAACATGTATCCATTGTATTAGAAGCGATGCATAATGACATGGGCCATCCTGGAAGAGACCGTACAACATCATTGATCAACGATCGCTTTTATTGGTCTGGAATGTATCAGGACATCACGACTTGGATAGAGGAATGTGGTCGTTGTATCAGGAAGAAGTCATTTACCATACAACGTGCACCCCTGGTCAACATTACAACAACATCACCACTGGAATTAGTTTGTATGGACTTTCTAACCCTGGAGCCTTTTAAAGGAAATTATCAGCATATACTTGTCATCACTGACCATTTTACCAAATTTGCTATGGCAATACCTACAAGGAATCAGCTAGCCAGAACAGTTGCGGATGCTTTCTACAACAACTTCATCCTGCACTACGGTATACCAGAGCGAATACATTCAGACCAGGGAGCTAACTTTGAAAGTACCATAATCAAAGAGCTATGTACCATCATGGGAATGTCCAAGTCCAGAACAACAAGTTACCATCCAATGGGAAATGGACAGTGTGAACGGTTCAACCGTACTCTCTGTGATATGCTTGGTTCACTGGATCCCAGCAAGAAGGCGAACTGGAAGAGTTATGTCAGTCCACTGGTTTTTGCGTACAACTCTACTAGACATGAAAGTACAGGACAGTCACCCTTCATGTTGATGTTCGGGCGAAACCCTAGGTTGCCCATCGACGCAGTATTGGGATTGAGGGAAAACCAGCAGGACATTACCACCACGTTCATTACAGAGCTAAAGGATAGAATATCGAAAGCACATGAGGTAGCGACAGCTGCGACGAACAAGGCTGCAAGGAAACAGAAGGACAACTATGACAACAAGGTCCGTGGAGGAACTGTTCAAGTAGGAGACCGCGTACTGGTGAAAGTAGTTAGCTTTGAAGGGAAACACAAGTTGGCGGATAGATGGGAGCATGACCCATATGTAGTTTTGAGCCAGTCTAATGAAGGAATCCCTGTGTTCAAGGTCAGGAAGGAGAACAACGAAGGACGTACGAGAACGCTCCACCGAAACCTCCTTCTACCTATTGGTTTCATCGGTGATAAACCTACACCGGCTCCTAGGAAACCGAAACCGAATCATATGCCTAGAGCAAAACCTGCCAAGGATAAGGACAAAGAACTAGTACCAACCCAGCTTGACAATGTAGAGGAATCTGAAGAGGAGTCAGACTGGGGAGGATATGTTGTCAGCATAGGAACAGGAGACAGTGATTCAACCATCACTGAGGACTTGCCTATCCAGGATGCTGATAGTGAACATGAAACAGATGAGACTAACGGGGACGCCCAGTCTTCTGATGGTACTTCAAGTATCTCAGAGGAAGTTGATCCTGTTAGAATATAGAAGCGCTTCGCAAGACCAAAGCTCAGTTCAGGAGGAACCACCTGATGAAGAAGGAGCTTCAGCTAGTTCAGAAGATTAAAATCAGCCAGTTATTCGTCATTCCACCAGAGAACGAAGAGCCCCTCTTCGTTATCGGACTGGTGAGTTTGACATGTCCAAAGTTATTCAGAGACCAATGTCTGATTGGGAAAAGAGAGTACAGTGCATCACTTCCCTTTCAGAATCAACACTTCTGGATGGATTACAGTCAGAGGCAGGCAGGACTATTTTGAAAATATTGGAATCTTCACATACTTCCACGTGAAATGACGGGACGAAAATATTTTCATATAATTACTTTGATAACTTTTTCATTTAATTATAATATTTAAGACCTCTTAGTAATAAAATTAATAAGGTCTACAACTTTGTGTTATGTTTTGTATTCTAATTAGGGTTATGACCTAAGTTCATGAAAGGTAACCCTGATATGTATATTTTCTTTGCATATTTGATTAGTTAAGGTCAGTTTGACCAGTTATTTCCTTTCATTGGTTATTGTAGTCACCTGAATTTTTGGTGGGAAATTCTTTTGTTCTTTGAGGCATTATATTTCTTTTTCATATCTTGGAAGGCAGACTGCCTATTATATTCTTTGGAATTTTGATGACTATTTGAAACAGCTTGAACTATATTTCTATTTGGCAGCACTAACATTCATGAAGGTTACCATGATATAACACTGATGAACAGCTTGATACATATATTGTGATCTTGAGGTATCCTGAATTTCAAGACCTTTGCACCCCAGTGTGAGGGTCTATTTTATATGGAATTATTCCAACTGCAATAAAGCTAGACCTCACTACGTCTGTGTTTTATTATTCCAATGAGAATTGACCCGACGACATTTATTTGTTCTCAGTGAGTTATATAAAACTCAGAAATTATTCCATCCTCACCAGGTGATTTATTTGGTTTTAAAATTTTTAAAACATTTTTGATTTCTCCTATACTTACATCCATTTCGAGATTTTCTTTTTCATCCACATTTAACTTACTTTCAATATGTTGCGTTAGTTTATTAGCACTGTTTTCATCCCATCCCTCAGTTGTAAATAACTTTGAATAAAATTTTATCTGTTCGTCAATTATTGAATCTATATCATATTTATACTTACCTTCTGTGTTTTTAATTCGATTCCACATTTTGTTTTCTCCCTGTTTTTTTCAAGTTCAAAGAAATATCGAGTTGACCTTTCCCCTTTTTCCGCCCATTTTATTCTTGAACTAATTTTTGCGGCCTCCGCTTTTTGTGCATAATATTTTTTTATTGAATTATCTAATTCTAGTATCTTACCTTTTATGATATCGCCGTCATCTGTACTAGATTTAAGATCTTCTAACTGTTTCTCAAATTTTTCTATGTCTTTTTTACTTTGACCTTTTTTAATTGCTTACTTATTTGCATTGTTAAATATTTGATTTTAGTCTTTGTAACATCCCACCATTCTTGAATATTTCGGAACCTTCCTATCTCGTTCTTCCATATACCCCACCAAGTATTGAATGCTTTTGTAAATAGTTCACTAGTTATAGTGTTAAAATTCATTACTATCATCTTCATGGTTGTAAGAAATATTTTGAAAAGAATCGAGAAATTGTTTTCTATCACTGCATAGATTTGGAGCATATATATTAAAAATATGAAAACCTGCATTTTCTGTGTTTATCTCACATGTCAGTAGTCTACCAGTCTTATCAGAAAAATTAAAATTAATATCACAAGAAAAATGTTTACTTAAAAGGATAGCCACGCCCCTCGATTCGCTTGATCCACATAACCATGCACTAGTACCGCCCCCTTGTGCTTTCCATTCACTTTCCCACCGGTTAATATCAACCCCCGTACAATGTGTTTCCTGTAAACAAATACAATCATAGTTGCTTGATACTAGCCAATTAAACACCAACTCACGTTTTCTATTATCTCGTAGTCCATAAACATTAATTGTGACCAGGGGCGTAGCTAGCTAAGGAACGATATGGAAGCAGAAAAGTACGGCGAAGGGTCTGGGGGCCGCTAGGCAAAGACCCCCTTAAGCTCCGCGCATATAGCACATTGAAACAGTCAAGAACGTATTAAATTTTGTATTTTTATTTCTTTATTTTTATAAACTACTTCAAGTACAACTTGACATAAACTGGGTACTTTGAGAAATGTAATGTGAACGATCATGGCATGTGTAGACAAAAGACAAAAGTATTAAAAAGTTTTGGGGATGTTTGCCTGCTTTGACGTGGAATAAGGGGTTGTAGGTAAACAAGCATTAATGTCTCAGGCTGCGATTTTGTCAATTATTGGTTTGAATTTGAGATCTACAATGTATGATGAAGACTGAACATATGTCGATTGTGTTCTTGAGTGTTTATAAAATGAAATCGAGGAGCTACATGATTAGAACGGTGAACAGTAAAACGACAATCATAAGATCAAGACCAGACAACACAAAGACATCCTCCAATGTCAATGGAATTTGTTACGGTTTAATCATGGAGATTTGTATACTAATTCCCGACTTTCGGTTAACACGAGTTGTCTCCCATCTACATGAGTTGTCGATCATAACAGCAGGTGTCTTACTCGGAACATCCCAATTCATCTTTCATTCTGAATTCAAAATTTAGATGAGTTCCGACTAAAATCGGATTTCCCTGCAGAAAATATTAATTGCTGAACAGAAACTTAGGGATTTTCCAATTTTACCACAGGTCAAACATAGAAAATTTACATACGCATCCTCATCACAGAAAATTGACAGCAATTTGTATTCAATGCGGGTTTCCCTTCACCTTACGGGATTCTCTATACTTATCTCTTAAGTAGAAAGATAAATTAGAGAGTTCCGAGTAAGATACCTGCTGTTATGATAGACAACTCATGTGAATAGGAGGTAACTCAGGTTTACCGCAAGTAGGGATGACAAGTCCAAAAAACAAACAATAAACATAGGTAATCTTCTGAATACAAAGTTCACCTCGTTCTCCAAACATTAACATATGGGACAAGTTGTCAGAGAAAATAACAAAATGAATTATAGGTCAGATTTACCATCAAAGATGTATATATATACAAGGGTAAATAACCCTTGCACTATGGGAATATCAGACAAAAACTTTATCCAAGGTAGGACCTACACCCTAACCAAGTCGGTGAACAGCGAAATCGCATCTGCAACAATAAATTTTTGCTTGGACGTTGACTCCAGGACAAATAAATTCTGAGAAAACAAAAGGTCGGACGTAAGCTTTAACCAGGCTGTGTACGCGGAAGTGGACGCGCACGTGGACGCCGATGGTACTCCAATAGTCCCCCCTCCCCCCACCTTCGTTGAGGTGAACTAAAAACAAAGACAGTACTATATATGTTTCTGATAGCATCAACGTATTGAAACAATAATCAATTTGTTCAACTTGTGAAGTGTCGATTCGGGTCATTACTGAGGGGACTGGTCAGAAAAAAGGAACCCCAAACGGCGTTTCTTCTTAACAGCAAACGCGTCGATAACTTTGTCAATGTCAATTTGCCAATGTTTGTAGGCATGAAGAATAGGCAAACTAGAAAGTCTTCCTGTGAGCATTGTTGATCGGACATAAGTTTTCACTCTTCTCATGACGCTAAAATTTCTCTCAGCTGTTGCCGTTGTCACCGGCATTGTAACAAGAATCAACAGTTGGTCACTGACAGAGTTTCCGCGAGTGTTGATGGCTTTGGATCCGTTGCTATATCCCACCTCACAATATTAATCCATCGTGAAATGGTGCAACTTCGTTAACAGTAAGATCATTTCTGTATGTCTCAAATAAGGTGTTGATAACTTGCTGGTTTATACTATTCAGCTTTGATGGAATCAGGTACTGGGCAGAAAACCGCTCTTCGGTAGACACCAATCGACGTGTAAGCTCTTGTATCAGGTGATCAAGAAACGGTAAAGACATTGCTCGTTTCCAGTACTGACTTGGTGTTTCGGCAGGCACATTAACTCGATGGCGCTGTCTACCAGCCCCTCTAGACATTGTAGGAACCTCTTCCACAGTATCTGCTACCTTCACAGCTTTTGCAAATAGCTCGTCCCATGCTTCTTAACTATTCCGTTTTCTGTTCAATTGTTCAATTACAACTCGACTCTCAGACACAGCTTCTATGAGATCGACGGTTTTGCTTTGAAGCATTTCTGAAAGGGTTGAAGAATAGACTGCGCCGCTACCAAAGTGAAGATAACGTCACATTTCTTGATTGAGCAAGCATAACTGCGAGCTTTTGAGTCACCCTGTTGCTCTAAGTTCTCTAGGGAATCAACCACAACTTTAAATGCAGTGAGAAATGTAAACAACGATTCTGATCGACTAGCCCAACGAGTTTCACAAAGGGTTTTTAATTTTTGACGCCGTTCCATTTCATCTTTTACTACTATATTTTGTTCTAGGTTTTCTTTAAAAGAGAGGAGTCGTTTCGCCGAGTAATCAAATGCGAAAGCAATAGCCTGCACAGTGTCCATGAGATTTCTGATCAACGGTTCTTCGCTGGCATATACAATTGATAAATTTAAGTTATGGGCTTTACAATGTACGTATTGGGCTCCTGGTATTCTTTCTTTTATTCGCGATTCGACGCCTTTATTGACACCAGACATATTGGCTTCCCCGTTGTAGCCCTGCGCACGCATCTGATCCACATTCACCCCTTTCAATTCGAGCTGCTCCAGGAATAATTCCGCTAATATCTCACCGGTTGTACGAGATGCTTCAGCGAAACCAAGAAATTCCTCTCGAACTGACTTTGTCATCTTGTCGAAAAATCGAACACAGATAGACGCTTGTTCTTTGGTTGAGCAATTCGTCGCCTCGTCAGAAATGAAACCGAAATACCTCGAATCATTGCAATCATGGACTAATGTGGAAAATGTGGAAATAATCTGATTAGCGCATAGTCCGATAATTTCGTTTTGTATATCGGGTGACGTGTAATTTTTCTGTGAATCGGCAAAGGCTAGATGATCAGCCAATATGGCGTTGTCTTTTGCCCTCATGTGAAGGATGGCAATCAAATTGCTGTTCTTTTCCTCGTGACCCCGGATCGCAAGATTCTGCTTACCGCATAATAAAATAGCGTCAATAATACACGACAGAATTTCCCGATTTCTCTTGATTCGAGCATTGAAACTTTCTGACATTGATTCAAATATATCTGACTTTATCCGGGATGTAATGCGAAGAAATTCGGTGGCAGAAAGTACATTGTCGTGATGCTTACTTGATTCATTAAGATGTCGCGTGACGCACCGACTTAGATTTCCCCAATCTGTGACGGGAGACGATAGTGAAAAAGTGTTTTCCTTTGTATCGTGTCTCTGTGGACCAAACAAAACGCAAGGTGCACAAAATACAGCATCCTTCACTACAGAATATCTCATCCAGGGATTTTTTTCTAGCCAACTCCACTGCAGCGATCTTTTCACATTTCTAATGGTCCCGAAAATTTCAATACAAAAAAGTAGGCATGCTTTGGTACAAGTTTTACTGTAGTTGAAATATAATAAATAATCAAAATAAGCGAGAACAAGGGCACCGCCGAGCGGCGCATCCCCTCGCTTTGCAACAAGTTGAACCATGTACATTGAAGGCCAATATGGACACAACATTAGTATCTGACACATGCATTGAATTGTGGATGGACTATGCATATTTGACCCTCAAACTATTGGGGACATTCAACTTGACATAATTTGACCATGACATTTAACCTTGACCTTTAATCTAATGACCTTGAAAATGAAAGCATTCAAGGTTCTTATAATGACTACCAATGTACCAATTTTGGTCAAAATCTATTTAGAGATGTTGATTCTAGAGTGTCCACAATGACGTTACGAACGAACGGAATGACGGACGGACGGACGGTAGCGTTACAATATCCCTTCGCAACTTCGTTGGCGAGGGGATAATGAACTTGAACATGGTCGTTCAACCGTAAAATATTGGTCACATTCAGCAACCGTAGCATGCAGTGCGGATGTCATCCCGAGATGCATTGTATATATCAACATGGTTAATGTGGGACTAGCCTTTAAGGTGTAAAGAATCTTGGTCGAACCCCGATGTTCGAGGTATTACGTTATGCATCATTCTGGGGGGGGGGGAAGATAAACAAAAATACATCCAACAATGTGAGTCAGACGTGGATATCATTATTAACCCACCATTTTCACTTGAAAATGCCTGTACAAAGTAAGGAGTTTGATGGTTGTCCCTCGTTTATCGAGGGTTACTGTAATATACTTTGTTTGTTTGAACTTATGGCGTTGATAAAATAAAAATTCTGACTTTTATTGTTTTATCTATTAATAATTATGAAGATTGCAATTGTGACCAAACATTTTGAAGTGATTAATAGTTGGGTTGCTATAAGAAAAATAATTCAACTTAATGTTGTTATGGACGAACGCATGAACAGAGGTAAACCTGAGTATACCCGGACGCCCCTATTCATTTGGGCCACGAGCGAAAGAATAAAATGCAACAAGTGATGTCCATCTTGTTATTAACATTTATGGTAAAAATAACAAAGTCACTCATGGGGAAATGTAGGTCAAGGTGATCAGTTTTGGGCCACGCTAAATGTATAGTTCACTGTCAATTCAATATCAATATATCAATAAAGATTGGAATATGATCATTGCTGGTATCTAGCATTCAAATAATACATACTCTGATGCATCTTATTTATGATTCTATATACAGTTTCATTATGATAGCACACTCTCCTCATGGAAAAGACACTTAAACCTGCAGGTTAACCCGAGTTGGGACGAACGGACATATCCGAACTCTATATGATGCCACATACTTTCGTAGGCGGGGCATTAAAAGGCCGGCCGAAATCTATCATCGGGGCACGTGTCATTGCTGTGCCATGTAAATTAGTTGGGATAAGGGCCTGAACAAAAAAGATCAGGACGGACGGACGGACGGACGTAGAGACAAGAGTAAATCTAGATGCCCCTTTAGCTATCGTGATCGGGGCTTATAAAGTCATTAACAATTCAAGTGCATCATGTGAACCAAAACCCAGCCGTTTTAACAGGCGGGGGCCACAGATTGCATCTACTACTTACCAAGAAAAACTCTGACGAGTTTTTTTTCTAAATCAGTAAAGTATACCAATGTTGTGTCAACAATATTGTGACAATTTCATTATGCTGTACACCAGATACATCGGAAGACAAAGATCACAAATGAAATTAATGTTCAACTTTTGAAGAAAAAAAAATGTCGTGGCGGCGTGGACATGAAATTTGAGCTCGAGAAAAATAAAAGTACGCCATCCCAGACATTTCAATTTACATCGGGGGATCTTTAGTTCATTTCTGTCGGGATTGTTTTACTGTACAAATTTTTTTTTTTTTTTTCATTCTAATACTTAAAAGTTAATAATACCCGTATTTGATAATAACTTTTGCTTGTATAATCGTAAAATTCAAGATCTAAATTACCTTAAAGGAAACTTGTATTTTGCAACATTTTCCCATGATGGTTGTGTCAGCAAATCTCGCTTCATTTTGTCCTGTTGCAAACTTTCGACTGAGATATTGCCTATATCTGGATAAGGGGGCCCCTGTTGGTTTGATGACGACGAAGTCGTTAATGAAGGGGGTTGCTCTTTTGCGCTGGATTTGGAACTTGTTGTGTCACTGTCAGCCTCTTCCGCAGTGGATGGGACATCAGCACGGGTAGATGAACCTGGCTTCGGTTCGAAATAGGAACTAATCGATTTCTGCATGACAAGAGTTTCATCAACGCTGTGACTTCTATAATATGACATCAACATCCGGAAAAACGGACAGGTTACGTACTGTTTCCGAACGTTCAACAAGAAAACGTTGTAATTATGCTGTCGAAACGTCAACAGTGAACTGTTGACACTCAGGATCATCTTTAATTAATAACACCCCCTCTCTCTCTGCCTGTCTTTCTCTCTCTGTCTGTCTGTCTGTCTCTCTCTCTCTCGTTTTTTTCTTTTTTTTTTGCGAAAACGACGTGGATGCACATGCTGCCGTGCCTCCGGGTAGCTACGCGCCTGGTGACAAGTTTCAAGGAAATTATCTAACCTATTGTCTGGGTATTTATTCACATGTAACAATGATGAAAAAGAGTTGCAAATCATGTTGAATGCTTTAGCATTGTGGTGTGAAGACAATTATATGAACATAAACCCAACCAAGAGTAATGTTGTCCATTTTAGGTCACACTCCATTCCAAAATCCGATTTTAAGTTTATGTGTGGTGATAAAGTTATCAACTACTCTAGTAATTATACATATTTAGGTCTTGTTTTTAATGAATTTTTAGACTACAATGTCACCGCAAAGGCTGTGGCAGCTTTCGCAAATAGAGCATTAGGACTTGTTATAGCAAAGTGTAAAATTTTAGGTGGTGTTGCTTTTGACGTTTCTACAAAATTATATGATAGTTTGGTTTCTCCTATAATAGAATATGGCGCTGGTATATGGGGAACTAAAAATTTCTCTTGCATAAATGCTATACATAATAGAGCATGTCGATTTTTCTTCGGGGTAGGTAAATATACACCTAACATGGCAGTTATGGGTGATATGGGGTTGGTTACCAATATTTCATAAGCAGTGGAAAAGTATAGCGCGTCTGTGGTGTAGACTCAATAATATGAGTTCTAACCGTTTAAACAGGAAAGTTTTTATATTGGCAGATAGGATGAGCTTAAGATATAAATGTATGAAAAACTGGAATTTTTATGTAAAGAAGACCTTCTGTGATTTAAATCTGAGTCATTTTTGTTCTATATCAGAATATACTGACCCGAATCTCGTCATTAATAGTGTGTTGTCCAAATCATTAAATCAGTTTGTTGAGCAGTGGAATAACAGTTTACAGACAGACACGTCTATATCTGGTAGGGGAGGGGGTAAACTAAGAACCTATAAATTATTTAAAAGTAGATTTGAAACCGAAAAGTATTGTGAAATCCCCCTCCCTTTTAAACACAGGACCTCTTTTGCTAAATTCAGATGTGGAGTTGCTCCACTTAGAATCGAAACTGGGAGATTTGAAAAATTGGAAGTACAACAAAGAGTGTGCAATGAATGTAAAAATGTTGTTGAGGATGAAGCACATGTTTTATTGAAATGTCCATTATATACAGATTTTAGAGAAGAGTTGTTTTATTTAGCTCAAAATGTAAACAGTGATTTTATGTCCTTTAATGATACTCAGAAATTAGTGTTTTTATTTTCGGATGTAAATATGATAAGAATATGTGCCAAAACCTGTTATTTAATTTTTTAAATGCTCGAAGAAATATTTTATATTGTACATCATTTTATTCTTTGTGTGTATATATATATATCTTAATATTGTTATTTGTCTTAACAGTCTCTTGTAATTCTATACAGAATGGCTCTCGTTATAATATATGTTGTATTTTATGTTTGAAATTGTATTATATTTGTAATGAGAGATGAGACTTTAATAAAATATTGTATTGTAAAAATTGTAACTGACTAATTTTACCTTGACAGTAAACACATTTTAACCTTTTCATCAGCTGTGAAAAAAATTCACAGAACTACCTCAGTATGTCACCAAATGTGAAATAGACTGGGTAAAAATCAAACTTAAAACAACCTATGATCTACTCATAGGAGCGTTTTACATGCCACACAGAAATAGCAACTCTATAGAAGAACTTAATAAATCATTACAAGTATACGAAGGAAACAAAAACAGTAACATAATCCTAGCTGGAGATTTCAACTGCCCTGACATTGAGTGGGAAAAACTCTCAGTCCGTAAAGGAGCATCAGACATTGATGTCCAACAAGCAGTAGTCGACATATCTTCTCAATATGGTCTTACACAAGTTCATGAAGAACCCACACGGGAGAAAAACATACTGGACCTGATATTTACTAGCAATTCATCACTTACAAAATCATCAACGAGCATACCAGGCATATCAGATCATGTCATAGTTGTTACAGACATAGACATAAAGCCACATTATCAGAAATCGAACCCTCGCAAAGTATACATATGGTCAAAAGCAAACTGGGAAGGAGTAAATGAGGACCTGGGAAAACTAGAAGAGGATATTAAAACCAAATCCAGTGAGAGCAACGATATAAATTACATATGGACAACTTTCAAAAGCCAACTATTTAAGATCCTGGACACACATATACCAACGAAAGTAATCAAATCAAACAACAAGCTCCCATGGATAAACCACAAAATCAGAAAAATTTTGAAACGAAAACCTAAGGTTAAAAAATCTATGCAATGTTCTAAGTATAGGCAATACCATAAAGAGTGCAAAAGAGAAATCAGAAGATCAGAATGGAATTATATTAATGAAGCCATACTAGAAGGGATGGAAAAAAACAACTCGAAACCTTTCTGGAAATATGTCAAATCAAGGAAACAGGACAACATTGGAGTGGCACCACTCAAAAAGCAAGGCCATCTCCTAAACGACAGCAAATAAAAGGCACAAATCCTACTACAACAATTCGCCTCTGTATTTACAAAAGGAAAAGCTGAAACACTACCAAACACTAGAGTAAAAGTGAGACAGCAGATACAAGAAATAAAAATAAGACCAAACGGGATAGCAACATTACTGCGCAAGATAAACCCACCAAAAGCCTCGGGTCCAGATCATATACCAAACCGAGTGCTAAAACAATGCGCTGAACAGCTAGCGCCAACATTAGCACTGATATTCCCGCTATCACTAAGCACCGGTAAACTCCCGGAAGACTGGTGTAGCGCAAATATATCTGCAATCTTCAAGAAAGGCGACCGACATGCCGCAGAAAACAATAGGCCTGTGTCACTCACATCTGTTCCATGTAAATTACTAGAACATATCATATGTCGCCATCTACTCAAACACCTTGAAAGACACAAGGTCCTTACATCACTAAACCATGGTTTCAGATCTGGTTACTCTTGTGAATCCCAGCTTGCAGTAACAATCAACGACCTGCTACAATCATACGACAGAGGTGAACAAGTCGACATAGCTATTCTAGACTTTTCAAAAGCTTTCGACACAGTCCCTCATGACCGGATCCTCCATAAAATCAGTCAATACGGAATAAAAGGCAACATCCATAATTGGCTAACATCATTCCTGAACGAAAGAAAAATGAGGGTACAACTAGAGGGCGAATATTCAAGTGAAACACCAGTAGAATCCGAAGTACCACGGGTAACAGTACTAGGACCCCTCCTCTTCCTTTGTCATATCAATGATTTACCTGACGCAGTAAAATCATCAGTCCGGCTCTTCGCCGACGACTGCCTACTGTACATAGAGATCAACAAACCAGCCGATCATGACAAACTTCAAGAAGACCTTGCTTCATTAGAAACATGGGCCGACTACTGGGGTATGCGTTTCAACGCCAAAAAATGCTATGTACTCAGCATCAAGAAGAAAAGTAATAAATTTTACACCTTAAACAACCATATCTTGGAAAACGTACCATCAAATCCATATCTAGGACTACAAATCCAAGAAGACCTAAAATGGAAAGAACATATTACGAACGTAACTAAAAAAGCTAATTCCACACTAGGATTTTTACGGCGAAATTTACAACACTGCCCTAAAGATTGCCGAAAAATAGCTTACATAGCATTAGTTAGATCAATAATGGAGTATGGATCAGTCATCTGGGATCCGTACAGCAAAACCGAAACAGACAAACTAGAAAGTATACAAAGAAGAGGGGCTAGGTTCATCTGTAAGGACTATAAATCAAGAGAGGACGGGTGTGTAACCAGGATGCTAAAAGAGCTAGATTTACCAACACTCCAAACTAGAAGGCAACAACAACGCCTAATCTTCTTCTTCAAAGTGGTTGAGGGGCAGATACCAGCACTACCAACTGAGGACTTTATCAAATCACACAACCCCAAAAGACAAATCAGAGCAAAAGACTACAAAGATCACGAAACAACCAATATAATAGACAAACAAGTTAGGAACAATTCTAAAGCAGTCGTTGTACCAGCAGCTAAAACCGACCAATACAAGAACTCATTTTTTATAAAGACTGCTATAGACTGGAACCACCTAGAGGACAACACCGTTTGCGCCAAAACCGTGGAAGGGTTTAAGTCCGCGCTACTAGCTAAGCGCGACTAAACCGGCGCTCTCTCCCGTTACATCAAAGCCCAGTGGGTAACTGTAACGTAACCATACAGATACAGTTACATTGACCTTTAAGATGATACATTTTCATTTTAAAATTGAGACAATATTTCCAAAAACAATTATAAATATCGTCACTGGATTCTTTTATATATACACATTTCAAATAATAATTCAATAAACAATACAAATCATGCCAATACACATACATATAACATATATTACAGTTTAAAGAAAAACACGCCTGTTTAAAGGCTACAAATTGTAAAGAAGTGGACATTATTATGTACAATCAAAATAATAGCATATAATAACACATTCAAATAGTAATTACCGTCTGTTTATTTTTTATACTTGATTGTAGGTGGGTTTTTTTTTTTTTTTTTTTTTTTTAATAAGATAAAACAAAATATACAGTAAATATCAAATAAAGTTACTGTTTCAATATTCAGTTGCGGATCCTATTTTCGAATGTTTTGTTTTTCTATCAGCGGATGACGGTGTCGTTGTTATGTCACTTAAGTTCCTTTTACGATCAGTATTTGTCAAATCAAATACGTCATTTTGTGCCTTGAGAAATTCACGGATTTTTTCCTGTACTTTTTTTGAACCTTCAAGACCGATATGTACGCCACTGTGATCATTTTTATCAAACATTGACTTAACAATCGCACGCTGATTGAAGAAGTCACTGATTGTATCAATGTATTCAACTGTTGAATCTTTCATACACAGTTTACGGATAAACTTATTCACACGGGTAGTAGTCGCATTTAATATATGTGTGCTACTGCCAGTCCCTTTTCGTGGAAATATACCACAAATACCAACCAAGGAGTCGGGAAAGTGACTTTTTACCTTCGCAATAGCGTGTGTCAATAATACATTCACTTTATCACTGTCATCTTTACATTTGCTCACATCATTTGTTCCCAAACACATAACAACTTTATTAACAATGCTGTTTGTATTTTTTAATTTTGAAAATGCCCTGTCAATGCATTGATCAATGTTGTTTAGAGTTGCGCCCGATATAGATGCGTTTATAAAGTTGTCATCCAATGCGCCAAGTCGTACACCATTTGATGCACCTAACAGTATATTAACAGTACTTACTGTACTTGTGTCTTTGTTATCACCAGGTTTATGGTCTACATTTTCTGATTGTGATGTTTGTTGTGCGTCTTGTTCAGTAGTTTTCCTACCCTCAATAATTTCAGGGGCATAACTGCCAAAATTTTTACGTGCTTGATTCGTTTCATATAGCTCACAATCTCGCCTTATATGCCCTTCCTGTTTACAAAATGAACAAGTTGGTGCACTTACACACTCTCTAACTAAATGCCCCAGGTCGTTACAATTATAGCATCGCTTTTGCCATATTGGTTTCTGTCTAGGATGGGTGGTTGGTTTGTTTACAGTGTAAGCATTGAGTTCGGTTATTGTCTGCGAATAACCTAACATCAAATCGGCCAAAGTCAGTTCTATTGGACAAAGTTGGGGCACAGTTTATGATTTGGAGATACCTTTAATGTACCCTCTTCGTACTGATCCTGGTATACCTTCTCCATACTTCAACATTTGTGTGGCAATATAACAGTCGCTTACCTCATAGGGAGCATCTTTGATTGTTACATTTGTGATTGTTTTTTCAAGGTCTAAAAAGTTAACTGACCTGTTTTTAGTGTTATTCCACCTGAAATTAATTTTTCCTTCGTATTCAAATCCTTCACTGAAATTATGCAGTCTGTTTCCGTGAATTGCACAGAACCAACATTGTCTAATTCTACCTTTTTCTCAACTTCACTCAAAATCTCTTCATGAGTAATCCCCTTGAAAAATCTAGTGTTGAAGTGAATGGATAAATGTCTTTGTACTTTAGCCATTTCTTTTTTTCGTGAGTAGATTTCAAGATGTCATATCAGAATTGTTAATAATACATTTAATTCAGGAAAAATTTACTGTTAACATTTTTCCTAACATGAATTAGATTATATTCTGTGAATATCCAGAAAAATTCGAGTCCAAAATGAATCCCAAAAACTAATAAATATCGTAATTTTCGGAGCTCGAAAAAACTCACTACTTCATAACAAAGGGACGTAACACAATCATACATTATTTTTGTTTAAAACATTATTTTATTTGTGTAATACAGTGATAACATTTTTTTTTACTGAGTAAGGATTAAAAAAAAATGGAATCAAGTTACTGCTCTAGGATCTAGATGTATATATAATTGTTGGAATAAATTTTCAAGACTATTGTCAATTTCCTTAGTTGTCATGACTTCAGAGTTTGTTAGACTTTATTTTCAATAGCATTTACCTGGTATTTGTTAAGTTTGTCGGTCTCAGCCAAGTGGGTAGAC
>MJUT01014920.1:5309-32288 GCA_002080005.1 Gigantidas platifrons | reverse complement strand
TTAAATAAAACCATTGAAGTCTATGTCCGAAATATAAATGTACATGTAACAATAACAATATATTAAGTGACCATGTCTACTACAATACCATATCAATGATATAAGGACCATGTCACGTTTCTTCTGCAACCTTTGCTGTTATTGAACAGTTTGCTACAAGATCATTAAACAAGAAAAAAGTAAAATAAGCAAGTCTGGGAAATTCATTATTTACAAAATTTAGAGAAATCACGAATCTAGTATCATGACCATATCAACTTCAGTATCGTTATTAATACGATATAATGACCATGTCATGTATCTACGACATCAGTGTAAACATCAATTGTAATGACCGACAACTGTCATATACGATTCTCTTTATTAAGCATACAATTATCAATAATTACTACAGTCTACGCGAACAGCTAACACTGTAGATAAAAATGTCTCTGAACTGAATATACTCCCCTTTATATAACTTTAAATGCCAATACTTCTGTAACATACTCTCTATATGCCAGACCTCCTTTAAAAAGGAATGGGCAGGACGTGGCTGAAACCCATCTGGGTACTATAAGTGTACCATGTGACTTATGAAATAAGAGATGTTTTATAGTTCTCACTACCAAGCAAATAGGGGGAGCCAGCCAATTATTTTCACCATGCCAATTTTGTGCGAAGGCATCTACAACTTCGGAGCCAGGATTCCAAAATAGAGAATTGAATCTTTCAGTTTTACGATTCATAATACTAGCAAATCTATCGATAAAATGCGCCCCCCCCCCCATAAGTCATCAATGAATAAAAGAATGCATCCGAAACACCCCAATCTTCATGGTCAATCATTTTACTTATGTAAATCTGCCTTACTATTTTCAGAACGAGGTATCCACTGAATATCTATGTAAATGCACTTTTGTAGGCATAATGAAAATATAAAAATGCTAGTTTTTGTAACTGTTCTTTCATTCTCTCAAAATGTTAACACAGTGTACCATTTAATGTTTTGTATTTATAAACTTTTTTGAAGGTTATCAAAGCTTGTTCAATGGCTATCATTTCTCTCCACGTAGAACGTTGACCTTTTTCATTTTCTGACCACATCTTACTTTAAACATATTTTATTGTCATACAAAACAAGACAAATGGATAAGACACAAGTTGTAAACTTATGAAGTCTTCTCCGGGACCACATCTTATGAAAATCTTATTCATAGCTTCAATCGAATAAGCCCCACGGGCAACATTACTAGCATCAGAGTATATTATTACCTAAGGGGGAGAATAATTGGCTAAAAGTCTGATATTACTATTTCGTACGTTGTCTCTCCAGAATAGGAGTTATTTCAGTATCTCTTGAATAAAAGTTAAACATACACTCCTATTTCATGTAATACGAGTCTCAATGACCATATAACAATACCGGGTATCTTGTCATTAACCTGGTTACAATTCCTAAATCTGGAGACAAGGAAATGATATTACATGTTACTTGTGTCAATGTTCTCGCTATGAAGTTAGGACAAATAATTAAAATGTGTTCAATAGATATTAAAAGGGCACTAATTCTCCTTTCGGGGTTATTGAGCGGAAACAATTTTGAATCCCATGTAATTCCTCACCATTCTAGGGTTTGAGCAGGACTGAAAACAGATGTTTCTACATTAATAAAAAAAAACGCGTCTTCCAAGGATTGTTTGACAAATTCCGGACTCTTACAAGCTTCAGCATTTTTAGCCATACCAAAGCCATCGTCTATCTACAAAAGAATATCAACCGAATTTTGTCTAAAAAAAACAACAAAACTCTCAGACATTATGAAAATAAATAAGGATTGGAAGCTAATCCAAAAACAAGTACTGAAAAACAATAAAATGTGTTTTCCCAGGAGAAACCAAGATATGTCTGTTGTTGTGGACAAATATCAAAATGATGGTGACCAGATTTTAAATCAAATTTGAATAAATAATTATCTTTTTAAGAAATAAACTGAAGGGCTGTTTTTCAATCTTCCATTTAAAATTTTTCTTTTTTAACATATTTGTTCAATGCGCTCAAATCCAAAATAAGCCTAATTTTGCCCGTTTTATTTGTAGCTACGGTCAATGGATTTACAATAAATGGCTTAAAAGGAACTTCATACGGGCATCTAGAGTCAATAAGATCAAATATTGCTTGATTAACAAAATCAGATTTTTTTTATGGCTGACTTATTGTTTTTCATAAATATATTATTAGGGGAGTCCAAAATTGGTATCACATAATTAAACGTTTCTAATTGTGCCTCTAAGAATGTCGCTAGCTCCAATGTTGGGCCAAAATTCTACATGATTAGCGAGTCTACTCTTAAACCCTTTAAAATACATTCGACCTCCAACTTTTCAAAATAATGAATTTGAGCCAAAAAGCATTGAAATTCATCATCATTTGGGCTTTCGGTGCCGTCGAATATTGTGCTAAAATTATACTTATTGAGAACGTTTGAAATTGCACTGCCTTGCTGTACATAGCGCTGGACTGGCCATTGGCTTTAATTCCTTGTTTAAAGTTGATTGGACAGTTACGTCTCCAGTGTCCTGTCTGTTTGCATAAATGGCATAGGTCCCATGGGCACGGCACACGTCGTGTGGCGACTGTACGAAAAGGTGTCATTTGGTGTGCATAAGTGGTACCATAGCCAGGATTTGGAACGGTCTCTGTTCCTGGGGGTTGGTCTGGTGTACGACGTATGCCTAACTGTGGAATTCTCCTTAATTGATTTGGTTTTCTTCTTAATTGATTTGGAATTTTGCTCTGAAAGAAGATCCGACTTCAAATCTACAATTTTATGGTCTAGGTAGTTCCGCAACAAGTTGAAATAAATTTTCATTGTTTTTTAGTCATGGACCTAATGAAACTTGTATGGTGCCTGATTTGTATAGAAGAACGGTAACAATGGCAGCCGACTGTGGGAACCCTGTATCAGTGACCGTTTTTAATCAATATACCCCTTTTACGGAGTGATATTTAATACTAGGAAAAGCTGGCTAAGACATTGACATTGTAATTTTAAATGAGTCATTTTTGGCGTTTTTTACTCGAATTTATCTATTTTTTGTATAAAAAAAAATATTGATTTGTTATGCATCGTCAGTTAAATAGCTAAAAATAAACGGACCAAGTGAACTAATATAGTCTTCTTTTCTATGGGTAAAGTTATTTTATTGATAATAACGTAATACATGTTTTAGTTAGAGTTTTTTTCCCTAAGGAATCATTCGCCCAGTAGTCACTGTTTCACCACTGGATTGGTTTATATTTATATTTATTTTTGAAATTTACAGTCCCTTAATAATGTAATTTTATCAAAGCTAAATCTCTCTTCCCTCAGACATATGTGACCTTAGCTAATGTTGGCTATCGTGCTGATGCCTTTTGATGTATTGCTTCCAATTCTTTTTATTATTTTATTGATATGGCATCCATGAATTATTTCGAGTCTAATATGTCTCACAGTACAAATACGGCAGCACAATTTGATGAGAAAGGCAGTAATTTAAGTTTACGTTTGTGGCAAGATTGCACACACTTTATGCAGCGCAGGTTGCCTGATCTATATTTTACACTGCCAAATTCGAGCAGACGATAATTCATTGACATATGCTTTTACGACGGGAATGTCCTATTGATTGAACAGTCGTAACAATAATATTGTGCTTGCACGATTTAACTACAAATCTCATATTTATTATTTTTTTTGGATATGTTGATTATTGTCAGTGAATATAGATGTTTTTATTGTGTGATTTTATCACATGGCTTAAATATGTGGACTGCGCATGTGCCATTTAGAATTTACGTAGAAATACATTGGTGATTTGCTTACAGAGCGAAAGAGGAGCGTCATATTAAAAATAAGAAATATTTCATGGAGGCCATAGTTTGTATCCAGTTTTAACATAGGTACCATTATTTTCGTATAAATTTTATCTCGAGCGATAGTTCTCCCAGAACCATAAATTAGAAGTGGTGTTACTTGAAGTACTCTTTTACAAAATGTCAGATGAATCTGTTCAAAGAATTTCAAATTTTCATATCCCCATACTTCGGAACCATAAATAAAAATTTGGTTTAATCGTGGAATCAAAAAGTAATAATTGGTTATCTACGCGTAAAGCAACTTTTCTAATAAGTTTATACATACAATACATTGCATTTTCTTTGTTTCTAAAAATGTGTAATTATAACACCGAGGTATGAATATGTGTCTATAACCTCGAGGACCTGTCCTTGTAATGTAAAATCAAAATTATTCTTTTTTACAGAAAATCATAACTCTAGTTTTATTAACATTGACTTGTAATTTCTAAAGCTCACAGTATGACTCAAATATATCTAAGGCTTTTTAAAATCCATCTTTACTCTCAGACAAAATAACAGTATCGTCTGCATTTAATATAACAATCAATGTGTAATACACATGTAGTTCACTCTCAAGTTTATCTCTTATATTTTCTAATGCTACCCCCACCATTAATTGACGAAAATATAGTCTACAACATCATTTACGGAAACCGGTCTGGTATTCAGAAATTATGCTAAGTTCATTAGAAAAAAATAAGATACTCAATTTTAAGACACACACTATCAAGGAAGCATATTAGGGACATTTAAGAAAAAATAATATCGAAATTTCGATATTTTAAAAATCATTTTTTTTTTATGAATGTCCCTAATACGCTTCCGTACAATAAATATAATCAAAGAGATTCGAAAACAAGTTTTCAAAATTTAATATTATTAATTCGTTTCCCTTGAGAGGTTATTGGTATACATATATAGAGGCAATTCCATCTGATATGATTGTTCTTTGGTCAATAATACCTTAAGCGATATCTTTAGTATGGTGATGCAGACGAGCAGACGAGCAGCCGAAATTCAAACCTATTGACAAATTTCGATGTGATATACTATAATACAGACAGATTCCTATACCTTCCTCAAACATTAAATACAGTTTTGATTTCATTAATTTGTCTACATCAACACCAAACAGCTCCAAGGACACCAGACGGTCAGACATGCCTTCTTACAGACAAGATATGAAGATGAAACATACATACATTTGTGGCATTTATCCTCATATTTATCATACTGTAAATTCAGAAATTCAGTTTCTGTTTGATTTATCTTCCTTTCCTTACACAGGTGCATGTTATAGATTACTGACACCTAGGAAGCGGTGAAGCGTGTACATGTTTATTGATTGTTTTGATTACAATTTCCTGTGTAGATATGTCTAGGGACACAAATAAAGTGTGTATTTAAACATCTGTGTTTCAATTTTTTTCAAAATAATGACTTGTCAGTTTCATTCGATGTTTTTTCGTCGTAAGGGTAGATCAAAAATATTTTAGTTTCTCATCGATCTAATTATTTTAAAACTGTGTTAATAAATGTCCGATTTTTATTCTATTTTATTTTATTTTGGCACGGACCTCAGGTGTGTAGTGGTTATTGGTGGCTTTTCTTTTAACCCCATGTTTGGTGGTCATGGTCGTTTTGTCGGTGGCAAGGGCGTTGACGATTGCGGTATTAGCAGCTTTCATTTTATCAGCAGCTTCGTTGCTTGTAGTTTTTGCAGTGTCTGGTAGACATAAGACAATGTCATCTGGAGCGCGTTTCTTAGTGACAAACTTCCACATAGACATGTTGAAACGTTAATGATTGCTCCCCCAAAAATTAATATATTATGGCATTTTTTTTATTTCTAATTACCGTATAGTTAATTGAGCAATATTTTATTTTAAAATATCACTTTGAAAAAAAGCCGACTAACATTTGTTTGCTAAACTGAGCTTGTTCCGATAAAAGATTCATACAAGCCATAATTCTTTTAAACTGCCGTTTTTGCTTACTCATTTATTTTGTACACTTCAATTGATATTTCTTTGAAATTTCATTAGCCTTTATATCACCCAGGCCAAGCCCCAAGCCTTCGGATGTTCAATTACTGTCGACGCGGCACGTGACTAAAGTTCACCTGTTACGAAAGTTTCTAGATCCCCACACGCACGCTTTGATCGATAATACATTTCCAACATGTGGAAAGCTTTCTATATTCTCAATCACGTGAAAAATGTGTGTACAAAGGGATATGTGTATTCGCTTTAATTAAAGGTAAATATGACACGTGGCTTACAAGGGGATTAACGACATACAAATACGAAAACGAAAACGCATGTTGAAATAAAAATTTACATCAATTTTTTTTCTTCTCTATCTTGGCGCGTCGCAATAATTAAACCTCGCATTTTTGCCAGCGGTTGAGGAATCGCAATAATAAATGCACGCAATAATTTCTGAATTTACAGTATTTGAAATAGATCTTGATCACATGAATTGTGAAAAGAAAGTTTAAACAGTGATGATCAACAATTCCATCAATATCAACAAAACGAACAAACACCTTTCACCTTAACTCACTGAAAACAAGAAAGAACACGACATATGACATTAGAAATCCAGGTCCTGGCTTGGGACAGACATAAATGTGTGACAAAAATGTTGTAAAAACAAATTGGTGACACTCCAACATTATTTATGTCTTTTTATTTTCTAATAAATTCTAAAATATTAGTATTTTTAAGGGGTTGCCGCCTCAAATTGCCAAATTGCACCTCACAATTGATTACGTGGCTATTTTCATATAACGAGAATTTAATGAGGTTATATTTTGTTCTGTATTCAATCAGAAACAGTTCTCAGAAAAATGATAATCTTTTATGTAAACTAATTGGCCATATATGTCATCTTTTATCACATTTTAGTACAATTTTGTCCGATAGCAATGGAGGTCAGACCGCACGTCATGTTAATCTATAACAGTACAGACGACCACCAACAGTACGCAAGCTTATCATAATAACTCCCGCCATTTTTTTTTCTCAATATCATCGGACAAGCTGTCATAATTCATAAAAATGAAGTGAGTTCCTGACACTTTATTTAAATAATATTGGGACTTTCGTATATTTCGTCTTAAATTATCGACCTAAGGAAATTTTCGTATCTTTGGGGAACTTAATATTATAAAGATACGAATAATATATTCAAAATTTGTAATAATTTCTTTCTATAGCAAAATGTGCGTCTGCCACCTTCGCGGACTTTTTACAAGATAGAGTATAAATGACTGCAGCAATATATCCGTCTGTGAACCTCTAACCCTTTATGAAAATACAAAAATAGATACACAATGTATTCTAAGGTCAAAATTGTTACCAGGCTATTCTCACGATTCATACTTGTAATACTAATTTAGGAAGTTACCATTCCTGTTTTTCAACTGCGAAAGCTTTACAGGGTCCAACATAAAATAGCATAACTAGCCCACAGACAAATGGCACCAAGGGATGATGCTAAATGGCACGATGGTGTTAAACTGATGATTATTTATATATCGAGGGGTTAATGCCAGAAGGTCGTAAGTGACAATTTCGTCATTTTTGACTTTCTTGCAAAATCTGGTGTCAAATCTTATATTCTTTGTGGTGACAAAAAATCTAAGATCTATTTTAAATATTAATAAAGTTATGAATGAAAGACTACATATCGTAAGTGCACTAATACCAATCAATCAATTCCATAAAGTCGTATAGTCACTTAAGACTTGGCTTTCATTATAATATAAGCAGTTACTAATTCTTATTAATCGTAAGTGCACATACTTCCTCCTGTAATTTTAAGTTTGGGATAAAAATGTATGTATTTTTATCATAAGTGCACTTAATATTATATAGTTGATGAAAAGAGATTCTAATAGACAAGTTTAAAAATATTAAGAACACATAAGACTTTTTGAAATGACATTTTGCAAATAATGTAACATGCTATTTTATGTTATTAGATAATAACCTTCTGTAGTGAACTCTTTTCTCTGAACTTCTATTTAATCTTATCTTGCAATTGTTACATTATAAGCATAAAATTAAAGACAGGTTTATATGAATTACTAGAAAATCAGTTGATGATTGCAGACAAAAGAAGAAAAGTATTTCTGGTAAGTTCAATTTAATATTAGGTTAATGCTTTGAAATGAATTTTATTTTTCATAACCATTACTACAATTATTCTCTATAATGTAACCAGAGAACAAAACACAGTTCTGATATTCACCCTCCTCAAATAATTTCGTTTAACTTATAAATACAGAACCTCCTCTCACAAAAAATCAATGTTAAGTCTCACAATATGAACAAAATTGAAAAAAAAGGAATATGTTGTGCAATTTTGTATTAGTGATTCATCTAATTGATTATATATATTGTTATCTGTTTCAGAAAATACACAATATAACATTGATGATAATGTAGAGGTCAAGGGGCAAAATATTTGACGGTGAGATGGATGGAGATTCCAAATTCAATGACTTAAAGAGTCAACAAAACCTATCTTCAATAGAAAGTAATTCCACAAAAGAATGTACACAAGAAAAAGTGTCAAAAGATTTTGAACTGCAAAACTCTAAACTGGCACCTATGCACAATAGTTCTTCATCAAAAGAGTCGGATGAGGAAAATATAACACTACGACCTGAAACATCAAAATCATTCGGAGAACCCGAAAATAGATTATCAAAAGAACATGAACATGAACAAAAACGTTCTTCAATCGAAACAGATGAAGCAAATTTGTTAAAAGAAACATACAAATGAAAAAGCATCAAAAGATTCTGATCCTCGAAATTCCAGAGAGGAACATGAATTATAAGATTGTGCAAGGGAAGCTAAATCAGAACAATATTACAAATTATCAAAGAAGCAGGCTGAAATTCAGAGTTTAACACAAAATAGAGAGAACCAGAAAGGTCCATGTCAAACAAGCAGGAAAGCCATACACTCAGGAATGACACCAGAAGCTTCCCTAAAATATGCAAAAGATCATATTGAATCTTTCCCACTCATGGATCCTTCTTACCACATTATACCCGGAAATATACGCAAAAACAGTCTCTGGGTTACAAAAATGTATCGATTATATAAATTAGAGTGTGAAAAATTGCACAAAAAACAATTAGAGGTGCAAAATACAGAAACATATTCTGTGAAGAATGCAATTATTCATTACACACACCCAAGAAAGACAGGTGTCGTGTGTGTAACTTTCACCAACACCAAGAGGAAAGCGGATCCCTTACAGAGGATTCTAAAAGGCTATACACACAACCCATGTCACGGAAATTGCAAGCTAGAAAGCTAGAGAAGAAAAACAATTTGATAAAGATTATGCACAGAAAAATATGTTCTACCACACAGTTACATTTGATTTACAAGCTGTTTTACATTGTCCATGCTCCAATGTAAGCCAAGTCTACTACAAAAGAAAACTGAATTGTTTTAACCTCTCTGTATAGGCCAGTCCGATAACCGTTGTTATCTGTCCCTGATTAATTGTCACATACATGCGCAGACCCTGGGAAACCATACCTTATCAACTTCCGGAGTGATTATCGACTTTGAGCAAACTGAGGAAAAAATTAACGAAAAAATCAACGCCTGCAGCTTGTATGAAGGGTGTCACGAACTTTTGACAATTAAATACATTCTCTGTGTTATTCGTTCACTTAATCCTACACAATGGTGTGCAAGATAATACATTATTGTGGTGTTTTTGTTCCTATTCAATTAATATGACTAAAAACACAAATATCTCTTTCAGCAATTTTTGGCAGTAACATTTTTTTATATTTATTGTCAAGCTAAAAGACAAAATAAAGTTTATTGTCATGGACATCTGGACTCAATCAACATCCTGTTTAAAGATGTGAAAACTACATGGTGTCCAAGATACAGGAAGAATTGTGTAATGCCAATTATGTAATAAACATTTCACACCTCCCAGGTGTTTCTTAATTAGCCAATTCCAAAACGATGTAAGCATAATCAAAAATGTCCAAATATGTTGTTTTTGCAATCACTCATTTCCTTTTGAACATTTAATTAAAGACTACTAATTTCACTTTATTAATGATAAACAAACAAATCAAGGAAAACTTTTATTTGTTCATGTAATTTAAACTAATTATTTTGTCTTTGCCAGAGATATTAAGTATCCAATTTATTTAAAGCAAAAGGTATATTTAATGCAATAAATACTAGTTGAATGTCACACCAAATAAAGTCACAGTTCTGATAGACGTTTCAAATCTATTTTTCCCTCTATTTGTTCTTTTTTTAAGTTTGAATAATTCCTTTTCACATACAATTAATACATGTCGTGATGAATCAATTATATGATTAAAACATCAATGTTTTTATTATTCAACTTGGAAAATAGTAAAGTAAAATATATTTAGAAACCATACTATAATTTTTGAATTCTATGACATCCTGGATTGATAAAAAAACAAAAAACAACAAAAACTATAAAATGTGCATTATATCTAACAACTCATGTTATAAGGTAAGTTTCGTGTGTAATTTTGCTTAAAGAAAAGGTGGGTGGGTGGCTGCTGATGAAGCATAAGAAAGGTCAAATAGCCAATTAAATATCAGTCAATACCCCCACCCCAGCAAAAAATGTTGCCTAGTCCCTTCCTGGTCTTTAGGGACCGGTGGAAATACTTTTTGGGGTTAAAATACAGTTCCCGTCCGATTGTCCAGGTGAGCTAAAACAAGTTTACGTCCCACTTACCTCATGCGAAAACACAAGTTGTTACCCCTCCCCCCTCCCCTTAAAAATAAATCAAAAGGACATCCTTATTTTGTATACCTGCATGCTGGGCATTAGAATTGATGGCTAAAGCTTAACTGTTTTCCTCATAGAAACTTCTAGAATTTTGAAATCTAAAGGTATCCCCCAGATGTGGCATTTGGTACAATATAAAAAAATAATGTGCCACTCTTACATTTTCTCAAAACTAATTTTTTGTGGAAAATATTAGGAATGATTGGCATCTCTTGTTATAAATAGTATATGAAATATGAAAGATTAGTAAAATAATCAAAGTTTTTCTCATAAAAGCTCCTACAGTTTAAAAATATTGTTTTCTAAAGGTATTACCCAAATGCGACAAGTATTATATATTTTAATAGTTATATTTTCCTGAAGTATCAGTAAAGCTGGACATTTCTTGTTACAAAAAGTACATAAAATATGTAAGATGAGTAGAACAGATATATATTTCCTCATAGAAGCCTCCATAATTTGTAAATATAGTTTTATATTGGTATGCCATAAATGTGACTAAGATATATAGAATGAGTATATGAATCTTACAGGTATATAATACTCAATTGCTTGGAAAATATCTGGAAAGCTGAGGATTTTTTGTTCCAAATAGTACATAAAATATATAAGATGAGTAAATTAGTCAAACTTTTTCTCATAAAAGCTTCTAGAGTTTAGAAATATAGTTTTCTAAAGGTATTACAAGTAAATAATAGTTATATTTTCCTGAAATATCAGTAAAGCTGGACATTTTTTGTTCCAAATAGTACATAAAATATATAAGATGAGTAAAACAGTCATAGAAGCTTGTACAATTTTGAAATATGCTTTTCTAAAGGTATGCTCCAAATGAAGTCAAGATAAAACTAATGAAGTAGGAGTACACTAATATTATTAATACAACATGAATATATTAAACTTTTGGGAAAGATCAGAAATGATGGGCATCTCTTCTTATAAATAGTTTATAAAATATGTAAGATGAGTAAAACAGTCAAAGATTTTCTCATAGCAGCTTCTACAGTTGATAAATATAGTTTTCTAAAGGTATTACCCAAATGCAGCAAATAAGTATATATATTTATCTTACAAGTATATAGGGTAAATTGATCGTGAGTCGGACCCTTCCTGCTTTCCAAGGGCCCTGCTTGCTTCCCTTAACAATATATGTTGGCAATATGGATACCATCTGAAAGAGCACGAAGTGATTAGCAATAAATCTTGTTGAACCTATCGGTGTTTTTTTATTGCAGATAATGCAATTAAGGAAAACTACCGATGTCTATATTTGATCGTGAGTCGGACACTTTTTGATCTTGAGTCGGACAGTCTTTTAGCAGTTGATTTTAAGTCGGACGACCAATACAATTTCTGACTCACACTGAAATATTATTTCATGCGCATTGAGTGTGAACGCAAACTCACACCATTATCATTTTTGCTGGAGTTCATATTACTACTGTTTTAGTTCCTTACTGTTGCCTATTGACAATATTTTATATTTGTCTCTATGTTTGTAGTAGCTATTGTATCTTGCCAGAAACATTATTATACCACTGATAGCGCTTAATAGTTCTTTACTGTTCTTATAATGCAATATATATAACTGTTATTTGTCATCGAATGCGAGATGAAAAACGTATTTTACTCTGCATAGATGTCTTAATTGCGGATGTCGTGATAAACATAATGCTAAATTGATGGAACTGTGGCATGATGGACCACAAAGTAATACCCTTCGCTCCCTCTTTGTCTAGCCAATGCTCATTATGATTTAATAGTCTACCAAGTCTGTAGAGATCCGTCAAACCATGTAGGAGAAGGGATGAAAAAACATGTATGAGGAGTTGCGATATTGCATAAAAATGTTAAGTCCAACATGCTACTGTACAATTATTCCTCAATAAACTGGCACACCCTACCCACATGCACATCTACTCATTATGATCTAATAGTATACCAAGTTTGAAAGAGTTCCTACAAACCATGAAGGAGGAGAAGCGATAAAAAGGTTAGTGTGGACAGACAGACGGACGGACAGACAGACAAGCTGATTCATATATACCCCCTCCAAACTTTGTTTGCGGGGGGTATAATGACAGAGAACTCTACTTTTTGAACATACGGTTTGTGTAATTAATTGTTTGTAACATGTAATAATTAGTATATATGCCTGGCAATAAAGTTGAATTTGAACCAAAAAAATATTTCGTTGATTGTTTCCAACCAATTGCAATTAAACCAAATGCAACATGTACCCTTTATCATCTGTCGGGATTTTCAGGACTATATTTTTTTCATCTTTACTATTTATATTTTCAGAACTCATAATTTTAAACTGTAATTTGAATGTTAGCCAATTTTCGTTTTACTCAAGTTGTCTCTTGTTCCGTTCACAATAGTGACATTTAGAAAACACCGGAATTCTAAAAATATATATAGTGAAGAGGTAAAAGATCATAGTCAGATAAATTCCGCCGAAAAGGGCGGGGTTACGTAATCCATATCTTTCCCAGGGAAAAACATGTTTGTGACTAATTATTGATCAATTGATGAACCAATGTCGGAAAATACAAAGTTAAGTGAATGAACCCAAGATGAACCAGAACAATAAAATAATTCTTCCATTGCTTGTTTTGTTCCTGTATTGCATACGTTATATTGTCAAGTATATTTACCATATATCCATGTAATTTCCCCCCACATACGTAACAAGTAGGGACCCGGGTGGCTCAAGGAGTTAGGTCGCTGGATCTAACAACTCATACAAGCCTATCACCAATACGGCGTGGGTTCTCGCCCGGCTTTGTAAATTACAAAAAAGGGTGAACTCGACTCGCAACCGCAAGTGATAAAATTTACGAGTTGCTTACCCAGGGTCGGTGGTTCTCTCCGGGTACTCCGCTTCCTCCACAACTAAAACTGGTCGCCATGGTATAGCTGAAATATTGCTGAAAGTGGCGTTAAACGAAAGGAATAAACAGCCGTAAATCGAAGAAGAATAGACAATACAATGCCATGACAAAAAGGACAAAAGGACAAGCAACACGGACCCCACTAAAAACATGGAATGCATTCATGTGTTTCGGAAGGGTAAGCAGTTTCTGCTCTAATAGTGTAGTGTTAAAAGTCATGTTGCTCTTGTTACAAACACGATGATAAGTTATGAATGAGGGGAAGACCGTCAGTGGTGTTGGATTTGTTGTCAGACGTGCTCGAGTTTAACCACTCGACAATATAGACCGCCCAGAGGACAATTTACTTTACGTGTAACATCAGGTTTTCTTTGATGGCCTAATAAACGTTAGAGAAAACCGAAGGGACAATCGAGAGAAACTGACAACATTTGAGTACCAAAGACGAAGACAAACAAAAACAAAAAACACAACGCAATATGTGATGGACAATACTATACGGAAACAAACACAAATAACGGAAATAAGACAATGAGCCCTCATACAAACAACTGAATGTAAAGACAAACAGAACATCGTGTTTACTACTGATTCTCGTTCAGTTTTGTTTTATCAATTGGTATTATTGAACCACGTTTAATAATCCTGCAACCTAAGAATGAGTAAATCATTCCCTTAGAAAAAAAGACTTCGTTCCCTTTAACTCTTAATTTTATTTATGCTGGATAAATCAAATTTTCGTTTACTTCAAAGTAAAATACTCAATATTCTACGACTTCTACACAACAAGGGTATATTCGACACTTTATTGTCCATTTAAATATACCATTTCCAAAAGTTCACAACAAGTTTTTTCAATAAAAGAAGAACTATTATAGATCACCGACAATATTGTTTGTTCGAGATAAAAGACGTTCTAAAGGTTATCTTTTAAGATCAAGAGTTATTAACAAATAAGCTCATTGCGTATCATTTGTCTATTTTGGTATTAGGATAAATATTTATGACGTAATTTGGAAAATTCTTCAAATAGAATCAATAAAATATATAGGTCATGTATAATTAGGTTAATGATACAATAGTCCAATGAAAGTCTTTGAGTTTTCCAGCACATCATAGAAACGTTGTTCGGTTCGTCTTTACCGCCAGTTGTTTGTAGGAGGACTCATGTCTTATTTACGTTATTTGTGTTTGTTTTAATGTGGTGGTGTTCAACGCATATTGTGGTATGTTTTTGTTTTGTTTTCGTCTTCTTGTGTACACTATCTACCAGTTCTCTGGATTGTTCATTTACTCTTTCGGTATTCTCGAACGTTTTTATATTTAGGAAGTAGGCAAATACATGTGTATAGCACAATAATAAAACATTTTTGTTGCCATAATTTTGGTTTTGTTTGTTTGTTTGTTAGTTATTGAACTTCAATATTTTATCTATTGAATATTATAACTGGTAAAAACCAATTTCAAATTGGCATCCACGATACCATAATTTCTATCCACAGTTGAGTGTTTATTATGGAATTATATTGAAAAATTGTGTATAAATATTGCATGACTCTGTGGAAACGGAATTCAGCTGTGAAACAGATTCGTTTCTTCTTTATCTTTTATTATATTCGATTGATTTTGGCTTAATATGACTATGTTGGAATTCCATAATTCTGCGAAGGTAATATATCTGGTGTTATCACTTCAGTATATGCGAACGTCAGCGGTTTTAGTTATTATTTCAGAGGATAAATAATCTATTCTCTACAAAAAATGGCGGAATTTGGAAAGAGCGCTTCATAATATCATGTATCCTTACTTCTAGCATATATATTTTAAATGTTAATTTTATTGCTGTAAAAATATCAAAATTTCCTATCGTAAAATACGATAAATATTGTGTGAAATAGATTTTTTTTAACCTAAGCATGGATGAATAAAAAATGAATAAAAGGGGGTATATAAATATGACTGTCTTTTCCTGTTGAATTTTTTTTTTCTTTTTTTGCTAAAAGCAAATTTTCTGGGGAGAAATGCAGCAAAGTTTGTCCGTCCATGCTTACTTTTCTCGTTTTGAAACTCTTAAATCATATGGCTTTCAAATACTTTGATTACGAGCGTACTCGATGAAGGGTATTCCTGAAACGAGTCTTGTGCACTAAATTGTGTATCTACATTTTTATTATTATCTCTCTCCCTCACCCCCCTCCCAGAGGGAGAGCCGGTGTGGAATAGGCAACAGGTTTCTCCGTGCTAGAGGCACTAGTCCTCTAAAAGGGTCAACCCCGTGGGAACCCCGGGATATAGAAATGGGACGAGAGCTTCTTTGGTTTGAAGGGGCGTCCGTCAGTTGTGCGGGATGTATAAATTCACAACCAATCCGTCCTTCGGATGAGACGTAAATAAAACCGAGCTCCTGTGTTGAGAGATTGCCACCATCTTCGCACGTTAAAGTACCCAGTGTAAATGCTCATGATGAGCATTATGCTCATGATGAGTGGTCCATTGGAGACCTGTTGCACTGGCTAAATTATCCGTCACTACCCATCACCTTTCCTTGTTTCGAGTCCCGTGGCGTTTACATTTTTAAATGTTCTCGTCCTGAATATAGCTGAACAATTCCTCGCTGGACGTTAAAAATCAATCAATCAATCAATCAATCAATCAATCAATCAATCAATCAATCAATCAATCAATCAATCAATCAATCATATTACCACTCTGTTGATGCACTTTTAGCCCCCCGACGGCAACATCCGTCCACTAGTCAGTGTTTTGGCACTGAAATGGTATCTTAGATATATTTATTTATTAACATTTATAGTTTGTAAATAATGTAATTTATCATTAAAGACTTTCCGAATGGGTTGTACTCAGTTAACTAAGCAATCCCACTCAATTGTTCTAGACATTGATAATTCCAAATTATATGTTTCTACACACAATAACAAATTGTATTGTAACCATTGACATGCCGTTGTGACCATCGTAACCAATAATAGTTTAGAATGCTCATTTCCAATAAAAGTACATTAGGAACAACGTCAAAGTTCGCTGATTTGCTACATATACAACCGAGGTACTCCGACTGGGAAACATATTATATGTCATCAAGTCCTTTTTCTTTCATGACATTATTATTTATGAGAACGAAAATATATTAGACAAGGTTATTAAATACTACTTTTCACTAAAATAGGAAATAAAGAAAACGTATGTCGTTGATCTGGAACGATGATCAAATATATTATATGGGAATAACGGAAGTGACATGCATCATAAATTGTACACGTCATATCCGTTTGTTTGATTCTCTAGTCCAGATATTTGTTTAACGAGAGTACCAAATTAACAACCACAAAGGGAAAACAGGATATAACGAATAAAACGTACAAAAAACTAAAGGAAAAAGAAGATGTGCACGAATGTATGCACAAACGAAAATCAGACACATTATAATAAACAAAACTGATAAGATTGATCATAAATAATGCTTCATCATTCAGACTCAACAAATAAGACTTAGTACGGCAAACCAATGAACACGCGATCCTCTTGGTAATACCTAGTTTGAGAAAAAAAAAGTTTAAAATTTCAATAATTGGAATCTATTATGTAATTTACAATTTGCTTTTCTTGATGTTGATAACACGTTTTATTTTGCCCTTATAACAAATGAAATTGTCCAATAAATGAAATCTATGAAGCAATACGGTTTCAGACATAATCAAGAAAAAAATTAAGTGCAACGCGAGCATGTTAAATTTGTCTTATATAAATGGTTGATTGTCAGAGATTAAAATACAGGTCGATATAGTAAATTTAAAGGCAAATTGAAGACTATCATTTTATTTATCTTTTTAAATTTCATTGTACATGTTGCATGCCATGTTATTGCGCAGAGCTTGATTTTATCATTTTTACCTGTTACATGCTCCCTGTTTAATATTAGAATCACGATGGGAACAGAAAAAAGCTATTCTTTCGAATTATCTGACCTTGAGATAATAAGACTTTTGTATACGTGTTAAATGCTCATTCAAGAAAAATAAAATAGCCAATCAGGACACTGTATCAACTATGAAAGTGTTCTAATTGGACAATTTTGAGGCACGAGAACAAAACAAGTGCACGAAAGTTGTATGACTTGTTACTTACAATCACAGGGTAGATCCATGTGCTGGAGAACAATTAGTGTATCGTCTTGCCAATTATTTGTGTCTCGGCAGTGATATGGATTATCATATATACATGTATTGGAAATATTGTCTCTAACATTGCTTCCCGTTTATTACGATAATTTCTCAAATCAAGATAGTTAAATTTTCACATTTTAAAGTTCGAGGTTTACTGAGAACTTTAAAATGTGAAAATTTAACTATCGAGATTTTGAGAAATTATCGTAATAAACGGGAAACAATGTTAGAGATTGTTTCTCTAATGAACCACTAAAAATATTTGCTTGATTCTTTTTCTCACTAATTTAACAAAATATATGCAGTCGGGAAGCCAACGTCAACTTTCGTACCTCCTCCCATAAGGCTAAAAACATTTACACAAGGGCAGATAATAATAACCCACCAGGTGTCACCCATAATCGTAATGTCTTAACGACGTTTGTTTACCATGACGATGACGGAATAAACCTTATATGACAGATAAATATAAATAAATACATTCCAAAAAAGCGTGAATTATCATGGTTAAATATATAAGTTGCAGAAGAAAACAAAAAAGTGTTTATTAGACATAATATCGATATAAACAACAAGGTATTTTCCGAGGTATTTGTTTTTGTTGTTGTAGCTAAGAATATATGGCGGAAAATTTTCGAGGCTAAAAATAACTGACACAAACGCATCCCATTGGTTGTCAATAAAAACTATTGTCAAAAATAGGTTTACCCATCATTCAAATGTGTAACGAAATATAAAAATAGCCATCATTCCGCCTTCAATTTGCAAAACGAGGTTTGTAACTTAGGACGCTGTCAGCCGCCATTTTTGATAAAGAAGACGCTGAACAAAGTTTCCTGTGATGTTGAATAATGGAGAACATTCACCCCTTTTTCCATCAGATGGCGTCACTTTACCAACGGTGGTTACGAAAACGTTTGTTTTCAGATAAACGCTTGTAACCAATGTAATCAAATGGCAATAGCATTACCTACATGATGTCCTTGGTCTGAAAACATTACGTAATATGACGGTGTGCTCGGCATATAGAAAGGACGGAAGTGATCATGAACGATTTTAATATTGTATCTCCTATACCTTTTTCAAGGTTATTTCACAGTGATAGGCAAAAATCATAGGACCCAATGGCAATGTCAATGTAAATTTGCACATGCGTTTTTCAGACTTAATTGAACCAGGTTGAAAATTATACACATGTTTTTTTTTTCACACTGTATATGGTCTAACCATGTACAATTGCATACTGGCTTTTGCATCAGTAATTTGTCTTCAAATTTTTATAATAAATTTCTCCTTGAGAACTGCAGGGCCGGATATCTTTCAATTTCTTTAACATTTCACCACATATTTTTTCAGAAAAAAAAAATTCTAAAAGTTAAAAGGTCGCCCTCTTAATGACATGAATATATATGTGTCTAGGCTGCGTCCATGCAACTTCGTATTATATAATAAGATTTGTTTTATGCACTTTCAGCAATATTTCAACTATATCATGGCGACCAATTTTAGTGGTGGAAGAAGCCGGAGTACCCAGAGAGAACCACCGATCATAGGCAAGCAACTGGTAAACTTTATCACTTGTGGCTGTGAATCGAGTGCACCATTTTTTGTAATTTACAAAGCCAGGCACGAACCCACGCGTATTGGTGATAGGCTTGTATGAGTTGTTAGATCCAACGACCTAACTCATTGAGCCACCCGGGCCCCATATTATATAATAAGTGTTCGGTTTTCAAAAAACCTTATGCAAGAAAGTTCAACAGTTTAATTATTGCTTCTGATCCGCGGATTTCTCCCGATAAGATTGTTTCCTTACGAAGTAATCATTCAAAGAGATAAAGTTGCATTTTAATGCCTGGTGCTTTAACCATTCATATGATTTTTTCTATCACCGTATGTAGCGCTATCGTGTAATTTAATAAACACGTCCAAATATATCTTGTATTTAGTGTAGAGGTTGGTAAATAGCTTGTATTACCGTTGAAATGAAACCGTACAATTCCTGTTTCATGACGGTCAGTTTTTTTGGTGGAGGAAATCGGAGTTCCCTGAAAAAAAACACTGACCTGCCGAAAGTCACTGACAAAAGAAATCACATTAGTATTATTACCAATTAATAATAATCAAGTGATTGTTGATGAAAAATAAAATCCACATAATATGACTGTTCATGAAAAAAAAATCAACATTATCTATAATACGACCCAGGTATTCACGTTTTATTTTTTTCCATATCTTCAGAATGTTAAATTTGATGCCTTTATTTGAATGACTTAAGAGAAAGCTGAAATCGTAAAATGTTTAATTTTGTATTTTTCAATTTTCGCAAACAGTTTATTGTTAAGAATCGCAAAATTAACACCCTTCAAATAAATCTACTTAAATAGTAGATTAATAAATGTAGATATTCATGTTTCAGACAGAATATGTTTTTAACATCATGTTGGGAGTCAGTGGGCAAGTGTTCCATACGGCAATTTTTCAGCTATATCAAATTTCAAATTTCAAATAGGTTATTGCCATTATACAGTTACTGCATGTGACAAAAATAACAGAATACAAACAATACATACATGGTAATAAAGACAAAATAATTTTCAAATAAACATGTCAAGAGTCCCCTGACCTCAGTTATCACGACGACAACAATTTACTTTTCAACATGAAGATGAGGTCCCAACACGATTATTATTATGCTTAAGTACATGTATTTATATCTAAAAACTGATATAGATGTACATAAGTTTCTATGATAAAGATGTATATCTTAAAGACAAGCCACCGTTATTGGAATCCGACACCCGTGTACATAAAATTCGCCAAGAATACATCTTTTTAATTGATTGAGATTCTAACCATTGATAAACGTTTATTTACCATGAAAATATAAAATCGTGATACAACAAAACTAGGAAACCAACACGAAAATCATTTATAAAAGGAAATATAAAGAATGTGAACCAATATCAAACTTTGTTTACAACGTACATCTACATGCATACATGTGTATGTAATTGTACTACTATTACCTCATTCTACGGTTATTGTACGTGTACTATGTCAGGGACGTAGCTGAGGCTTAATAGTGTGCACGCCATCAGGGATGGGGTAATCGTAATCTGTAATCGTAATCGATTGTAATTGATTACATCTTCCCTAGTAATCGACAGTAATCTGTAATCGTCAAAATTTTTCGATTACATGTAATCGTAATTTAATCGATTACAGTAAAAATTATGATGTAATCATCGATTACTTTTTGATTACATTTCGATTACTTTAGTAAAATAGTTTGATGAAATAGAACCTACTTTAAATGGAAATAAACAACTGCATGTAACTTCAGTTAATGCTCTTTTTTTAACAGATAAAATAGAATGGAATTAACTATCCTATCTGTGAAATATACAATGCATTTTGTTTGGTAAACGGACAGAAAGTCACAGGACAAAAAGTCACAAATCATTATTCTAATACACAAAGGACAAAAAGTCACAAATTTCAAATTTAAATATAGGACAAAGTCCCATTTTGTTTGTATGTTCATGACATTTCTTTTCCCACATTAAATTATACAGCAGATAGTTAAATTGATACATTTGATAGTGATAAGATCTTGATGCAACCTGTTTTGCTTAGGTTAAAACTATGTGGTGACCTCTGGATGTGTATTCCATCATTGCATTTAGTGGTATACTGGAATATTCATGGCATTTTGTCAGTGGTGAGGTGTACTCGATACAACATTTATGTGATAAAAGTTTTCAAAGCCGAGCCTTAAATACAAATTCTGCAAAAAACAACAAAAGCCATACTGCAGACAGCACCAGGAAATAAGATCGGAAATTGAAAGGAAAAAACTTAGAACTGTTTCCTCTGTATTGTTAGTTTGATTTATTTCTGAAGAAAGAAGCCATACTTTTCCCACTAATTAGAAACCGTTAACTGTTGCTAACTGTTTTTTCAGAAATCAAGTTGGTGTTTTAAAAGGGATATTTTAATGATTGTAAATATATACATACTTCCTTTAAAGCCACAACATACAAATGTAACAATTTTATTGGTTAAGAAAAGCTCACACAAGTAGAAAGGTTAATCTTTCAACTTCATCCAAAAACAAATACAAAAATATCTTTGTAAAAATCTCCAAAAACATTTCAAAATAATAAAAATAAAATAAAAAAAAATTGATATAAAAAATAAAATGCTGTGAAAAATACCTCTGCAAAAACACTTAAACAAATATTACTGGAATTAAGCATAATATTTAATATTTAGGTTGATTTTGTTTTTTAATCAAACATTTTTTAATTGAAAATGAACAAATAATGAAAATTGTGACTTTTTGTCCAATTTTTTACAATATTTGAGCTTGTGACTTTTTGTCTGTGACTTTTTATCCGTGACTTTTTGTTCTGTGACTTTCTGTCCTACATTCTTTTGTTTTTGGTTACTTTTAAATGCTAGATAAGGGTATCAAAAATAAAGTTTGATTCTCAGTAGGATTTAATTTGAGATTTTGTCACAGATTCATTTTACAAAATAGCTTAGAAAAGAGAAACATTTGATTCATCATAATGTTATGTTTAAGATTAAGAAATGATACAAAGTCCTTTTGACAATGAACTATTGCATTGAAATTCCCAATCAGTAATGTATCACACAATGACACTAAAAATATATATTCATATATTAAAAGATTTAAATGGAGAATAAAAAACCTCTTATTTAACTGCCTTCTTGTCTTTGATCAGATGATGACATGCATTGCTTTGATTTCAATTATGTTAATTAATTAAGTGTCAGCTTTACATTATATTGCTCCAGGTTATAAATTGTTCTCCATTGATAGTTTTATAACCTGTAATTAAGGAGATTATCCAAACAAAAAAATAAATCCATACATGTAATTAATTTGAAATTTCAATCTATAAAATTAGCTGGACAAATTATTCACCATTTTTTTTCAGAGGAAACATCGTAATGAGCTTTATATAAATATATCTGCCAATAATGAGTAAAAAAAAACAACAAAACTTAAGTCAGTTTATCAGCAAAAATTGTGCAAAATATGGTGCAAATGACCCGAAACAAAAAAAAAATGATGCTTTTGTAAAGTTCTTAGTTTTCCACTATAAATATGTTGAGCAGCATACTTGTGTTTAACCTTCTTTAGTTATTTATTTTTATTTTGTAGAATGTAATTGACAGTAATCGAAAAGTAATATAATTACTTTTGATAAAGTAATCGACTGTAATCGATTACATTAAAAAATCAGAGTAATCGATTATTAATCGATTACACAGAAATCCTACATATAATCAATTATTAATCGATTACTTTTGACAGTAATCGTGCCCATCCCTGCACGCCATACCTACTGTCGACCAGATGCCAAATGGTGCGATCTGGGGCCATTTCAGGGTTTCATATAGCATAGAATTAAGCACAATGTTAATGACTTTGATAGACAAGAATATCTTAAAATTTTCAAAAATCTGCCCTTCGTGTCTTAGCAGATACGAACACCTCCATTGCTTTGTACAAGTCCACTTCAAAATCTCGGTGAATATGCATCAATCCCAGGAGAGATAGCCTGTCATTCTTCATAGTCGAACTAACACAAGTTTTCAAACGTCTCGGTACACTAAATGACATCTTAGCAGTAGCGCTTGCTACTGGCATGCTTAACAAAACACATAATATTGCATCCATAGAAGGATAGAGAACTGGATTTACAGAATCTAGAATGGTAAAAAGCAGGGCATATGAGAGGAGGGTTCCGCCGGTACATCGATAGGGGGCACGGAACGCCACGAAAGGGCCCGTGAATCTCTGAAGGGCCCCATAGCCTTAGTCATTGACGTTTTATTTTGATTTTTTCATTATTTTTGGTATATTCAACTCAAATCCACGATTTTGAGAGAAGTTTCAGCTTGTTCTCAGATCCCAAAGCAGTATTGTTACGCCTTGCAAAATTTCTCTTGGAGGCCTAATTCTTTTTTCACAACATATAATAAAATAAAAAAAAATATCACATCGTCGGAAAAGTTCCAAAAATTCAATAGAAAAATCGTAGAAATAGAAAAATTCGATATCCCTAACACACAATCTACATGACCGCTCACTTTCCTGACTTAGTACAGGTACTTCAGTAAAAAGTTACGGGGTTAAACTAGTTGGATTATAACTTGCCATTGTCTTAAGAAGTACCAATATAGCCACATCTCCTCTGAACTGTAGATCGAGAGAAAAAACATAATATACTAGACAGGTAGCATGTGCATCGTACTTCATAAATTCGCAATTAATATTTCGAATGTACAATAGCGACCTCCGCCCAACATGAAAACAGGACATATTGATGTACTTGATAAATCATCCCACCCCTCTCCCCAACGTATGAAAAATATAAATAGCTTTATGTGATTTAAATACGTACTAACTGCATTACATGTAAACTGCATGATGCTGTTTGATAAAGACCTTTAACTAGAACAGGAACAAATGAACACCTGCATGAAATAGTGTTGTAATTAAAGATCATGTACGTGATATAGAAGTTTGAAAGATATCAATGTTTATTATAAATGAGGTTGAAGCAAGTCACATTTTGATATCAGTTCGGTTGTATTTCACTTTGACGATTTCATTTACGGAAGACGGGCCGAAACCAGGAAAAAATGAACACCTGAATGAAATAGTGTTGTAATTAAAAATCATGTACGTGATGTACAACAATGAAAAATATAATTATTATAAATTTTATATCCTATTTTTTTTATAACCTGACGATGTCCACGCCATGGCGTGACAACGTATATGCAGCTACGCCTCTGGAAAGTAATGAATTCCTGTTGTAAAAATCAAAACACATAGTAGTTTGCGTTATTTATTTTATATTTGAATCTAAATGTCCGTAGCCAAAGTCAATATGACCGTCGGAGATTTCCTAAAGTAAATGAGCGCACGACTCTGTCGATGTCAATGTCAATGTCTCTGTGCACATGCAGTACAGCTAAAGAAGTCAGGCGGTCCTGCAGCATTGCTGTCTCCAAGTACGTTTTAAGGCGACGGAGAGCAGAGAATGATCTCTCCGTCGTAGCTGTGCTGGCAGGCATGGTGTAAAGTATCAAGAAAACGGTGCTGAGGTGATATTGACCTTTATTCCGGAGATTGCTTTTACAATTACGGGTTTTTCTTCCGGTATTAATAATTTCCCGAAGTTGAACATGGTCAACATTCAAAGTTTTAAGTTTGACATGAAGAAACTACTCTTGACAGTTTCAGAAAAAAACCTCCATGTTATATGCTGCTGTTTTGAAGTGTCTACTTCTATACGACAGGTTTTAACAACAGAGTAGGGACTGACGTAGGGAATGTGTCTGCTTTTAAGAGACAGTGTTTGTACAACAGAATAGGGAAGTTTATTTTTTTATAGATATTTCAATTACCAGTAACACAAAAAAAATGATACATCTCCATCATACAACAATACCACTTATCTTCATGACAGGAGACACTATTATATTGCATGGCATTTCGCATTAATTCACAAGAAAACATGAGACAATACCCCTACAGACAATAATGAATAATATTTATATTAAAGAATTTAAAATGTCCTTGCTTTTTTTTTATTAAGTTATTTTGTGAATACACCAGCTTGGCTTGTATCGAACGATTTTGTGGATGAAGCATCCTTAGGCTTGAATCAAAAATCTAGTTTCTTCATGTCAAACTTTGAATGTTGACCATGTTCAACTTCGGGAAATTATAAACACCGGAAAAAAAACCCGTCATCGTAAAAGCAATCTCCGGAATAAAGGTCAATATCATCTTTCTTCAGAAAAACACGTCATAATGATTATTAATTATACTGAAAAAGTGGGGTTATTCCCATGTCAGTAATAATATTTTTAGTGCAAGTGAAAAACATTTTTTTTGCCTAAATGATGTGCAAGCTATTGATTTTTTTGCGTAAGGGCAGCTACGCGCCTGTGTGCGTATTTCCTAAGTACAAATTTATTGAAAATTACAATTGATTTTTGCTCTTGGAGGACAAAAGAAAATAAATATAAGAATGTAATTTTATTTCATATTGGCATTCACAGTTAGTAACAGGTGACCGTGACCCAGATATGATTGTAACGTTGTCCTTGTCTTATTTCAACATGGTGACATGATCACTTTACATAGGTTACAAACGTCTGTGCGAAAATAAAACGACCCGCTAACCACCGTTAGTACTCGAGCGACACCTGCTGGGTAAATTTAGGTGAACGTTACCCATTGAATAAATAAAAATAAGAATGTATTATAAGTCTTACAGTTTTCAATGAAGACTGGTTTGTAATATATTATAATAATAATATTTTTATTACCAAATTAATGGGCCCATAAAGGGCAAAAAAATTAAATACAATGTTTACAATGATTGGACTTGGAGGCATCATAGCATGCAAAAAAACAAAACAAAACAAAATCTATATTATGACTATACAACACAGTCAGGTCAGAGCCAATTCAATAACAATCAATAAACCATACACATTATAATAACAATAATAAATCAATGCAACAATGACCAATGTTCATTAATGCATTATCTAGTTTGATCTGAAATAATTACCAAAATATTCAGCTGGCCCAATAAAAGACTTCACCTTCTGATTTCTAAACATTTACTTATATGTGAACCAAGTTCCTTTAAAACAGGTAAGTTTTCATTGGTTAAAAGCCAAATAAATTTAGAATAATTATTTAAAGAGGAAAAGTTGAACAGTGACTTTCAACTTTTTCAATAAAATCATGTCTCAAAGTATTATATAAAGGACACTCTAAAAGGAAATGTTGTTCATTTTCTATCTTTTCTAAAGAACAATATTGACATAAACGTTCAGATCTGTCCAGTCTATTTTGATTGTATCGAGCCTTTTCAATTCTCAGAGAATGTGTGCTGATTCTCAACTTGCATAAAGACTGGCGGGTTTTAAAATCATTTATCTGAGTGTATTTTTAAGAGAAAAATAAGTATCAAGCTTACTGTTGTTACCATTCAAAATATCTTGTTTATTTTTATTCCAGAAACTCATAAAACTGTCACATAATATATCTTTAGCGAAATTATATCAAGTACCAAGTTTTGAGTTTAGAACATGAATATTCATACAGGTTTGAAAATTAA
>MJUT01014918.1:592965-604531 GCA_002080005.1 Gigantidas platifrons | reverse complement strand
AAAGGTCTACAACATAACAACCATACACACTGACATCCTTTCAGCAATGTATTTAGAAATTGGTGAATATTTAGCAGAAATCAACAATTAAAATATTTAAGCAAATAATAGGATAGTTTTTAGAGATCTTTAAATCAACAATTCTTACCCTTTTTTGTTTTTTTTTGTGCTACTTACATTTGAAATAACTACACCTGCAAGAACGACGTGTAACTCAATATCGTGGGACTGTGTAGACTTGAAAATCACATCCATCTATAATTGAATAAAAACATATCAATTACAAATAGACCCAGTAATATTTTAACAAATTGCATGGTTTATTAGATATATATATCTCCGCCACTGTTTATTAAAGTGCCTGAACGATCATGTATATATGTGTTAGGGGGATATCAATTTTGCCTTTTTCTAAGATTTTTATTGGATTTTTTAAGCTGTTCAGACAGTGTGGTAATTTCTGTTTCTCATTTTATATATTATAGAAATTTACATTCCTAAATAATATTATTATCATTAAATCTAATATTCTCCTCCCTCAGGTATATATGACCTTAGCAGAGTTTGTCTATCCTGTTTAGACTTTATTGTTATCTTGCTCATTATTTGGCTTTCCAATTCTTTTTACTTTCTCCATACCTGATGAAGGTTATTCCAGAAACGTGTCGAACACCTAATTTGATATCTAAGTTTTTATTTATTATATAACATTTTCAAATTTTTCACAGACAGACTTGATAATCCCTATATCTGTCATGATTAACGAATGTTTATGTGAGAATACTGAAAATTAGTGTGAGCATTTGTGAACATCAGCAACAACAGGGTAATATATGTATAATTTCTATAAAACAAAAAAGGAACCAATTCATGTCTTCAAATCTCGATAGGGTCAAATAGAAAATTATTGACAGTAATCAATGGTTCAAATATGAAAAAGTTCACCTTCAAAATTAAAACATCACTACAATGTACTTGTAAATTATGTCACCCATGCACCAATAAAACTGACCGCCACGATATAACTGCAATATTGTTGAAAGTGGCGTTAAATACTATCAAACAGACAAACAAAGATTTAGTGTAGCTGCATTGAACAATCATCGTAAGTTTCTGGTTCAATTGTTAATCAAGAAACGTGCCTTGCACACAAAATTCCACAGACAGTTTTATTACTATCATTTTGTCGATGCATATGCTGGTGAAGTATGCCTTCCCGGGGGATACCATCCGCCCAGTAGTCAGTTCTTTTGCACTGACATGGTTGATTAAATATATTTATATTTGAAATTTTACAGTTCCTAAATAATGTAACGGATGAAAGCGGAAGTCAATATCAATCAGGAACAGGTAACCTTAAGTTTGGCTATCCTGTTTAGGTCCTTTAGTTTACTTGATTCAAAGACTATTAAATTATTTTGATTTACAATTATTTGAGCATGAGCGTTCCAGAAATGCATCATGTGCACAAAATTAGATATCTACGTTTTTTTTCTGATCGAAAGGAATATACCAGAGATCCACTCTGTTTATTTCTATGTCTTAACCATGTGTTAGTCGGTTTTAAGAGCCTCATGTTGCTCATGTTATTTGTTAAATGTATATATGTGTCAACTTTAATTAAAGTTTACTTTACATTTAATTTGAAAGAATATAAAACAACAATTCTGATTGTTTTCTTCTAAAAACTTACTCCATTAACCATATGATGGTAAAATTCCATCATAAGATATTTGGTCCATAAATCTCTGTATTCTGGAGATAGCTTGGAATCTGTGTCTTCGTACCACCTAAAATGATATATAGGTCTTATGCTAAAACATTATGCGACAAATATTATACGAACAAGCAAAAAAAAACCAAATTTTCTGGAAATACAAATTAAAATGGTTCTCAAATGAATGTACAAAAATTGAATTCTGATTAATACTTTAATATTTGAAAGGATTCCACAAAGTTTACAGAATTCTTCCAGAAATACTAAATGCAATACAATAAATGTATATTTATGTGCATGTTTTTTTATAATGTAAATATGGGGAATAATTGGGAAACAATAGTAATCATAATTTATGGTACTTGATCCCTTGAAGTTGCTGTCTGGGCTTGGGTGTATTCCTGTGTAAGTTTTCGAAAATGATAGGATACCATTGCACACATTTTGAGTCACCTATGAAAGATACAATCTTATAACGTAACATCAGACAAGGTATTACCTGGTTGATATTGCTTTTTGGAACTAATTGATTTCCAAAGGTTTATTACAGAATCTTGAAAAAATTTATCCGTTTGACGACTTTGCTTGGTGAATAATTCTCTATGAAAGAGGTTCTTTTACTAATAGCTTTGGAAGTTGATGCAGATTTTGTAGAATGGGCTTTATATTCAGTCGAATTTACAACTTTAATCCAACCTTCCACAATGCGTCTCGTAGTCGGGTGATATGGTTCAAAGTAACTGTTGATATAATCATTTGAGTTTCTGTTATTATATAATAATAATAAGTTTATTTGAAATGCACAATTTTACCCCAAGGGGTTGATGGCGTACAATTATACAAAACATATACAAAGCAGACAAAGGACAATCATTAATTAAGTACAAATTAAAAGAATAACAAGACAGTCTTATACAGACAAATTAAATTTGTAAAATCATACAGTTATAGAGTCCACTTTCCTCAGTATTAAAGACTTTTTAATAAATGGAGCAACAAACCGCAAATGATTNTCATTATTGTTTAGTGCACTTAGAAAATTATTCTGTATATTCATTTCTAATTCTTTTCTAATATCATTATATTTTGGACAATGGAAAAAGTAGTGAATTTCATCTTCAATTACATTCATATTGCACATTTGGCAAAGTCTATCATTTCTTTTTGATCTTTTATAACGACCTCTTTCTATTTCTAAAAAGTGGTCACTAACTCGCATTTTACATAAATTTCTTCTGTTTTCAAAATTTGTATGAAGTAAATATTCATTGATTTCATAATCAGATTTTAATTTACTGTATAAGAATAGTTTGCTGTTTTCTGTTAAAGCATGAAGTTTTTCAAAAAATAATGTTTCATAGTTATATTTTAATTTAACTTTTAATCTTTTCTCAAAAGAAACTTTTTCTTTTTCATAGTCAAGATGTTCTATTTCATCTAAGTCTATGTTATTAACATTACATATATTATTTATATAGGTAAACCAAGAATATGAACCTTTGAAATGTAATGACTTTGCTAATAAAAACGCATCATCTAGTAATTCGTTATCAGTATGATGTAATAAACGAGCTAAATATTTTACAGATTGAATTTTAATGAATGTATCCAAAGGAGTGTTTACTTATGCCTAACGTATATTTACAGAATTTTAAATTACATTTTTCAATAAAACTTGTGTCGATTAATGATGTAAAGTCAAAGTTAGGGTTATCTTGTCCTCGCTTTGATGCTTTTATGATTTTTTCGTAGAAGTCCATATACCAAATTTCAGAATTATACATTAAAATGGGTTTAATTAGAGATTCAAATAATTTTTTGTGAATATTAATAGGTACATTAAGTGATATCTATATTTGTCCTGCACTTATTCTATTTGAACAGTCCTCGTATTATAGATTTAGATTTTAATTGCTTCTCTCTTTATGATATGTGGCCTATAATAATACTTCTCTCTTTATGATATGTGGCCTATAATAATACTTCTCTCTTTATGATATGTGGCCTATAATAATACTTCTCTCTTCATGATATGCGGCCTATAATAAAATATACTTCTCCACGTATAACAAAACGAGGAGTAACTAAGGATTACATTTTAACTAGATTGGAAAAGACCTACGAATAAAAATAAACTTCCGAGTACCTACATTTCCTGTACCCGTACTCGTAAAACTCGTATCTGTGATAGTATAATGCTTACTTTGAATACAGCTTGTAGTCAGCTACCACTACGTATTCTAAGTTCATAACTCGCTTCTCTTGTCGTCTGTGGCGAGTTGACCGTCTGTGGCGGTTGGTATGATGATTCCGTTTCCCTTCAAAATAACAGGTAAATGGATAAGTTGTACGGCAACATCTTGGTTGTCATATACATTTGTACTTGTATTTTCTTCATTACAGTAGGGATCATCATGGCCAGGGCCGGTCGTAAGCCAATTGGTCCAATTGCTTCCAATGGGACCCCGCACTTATGGACCCGCTCTGTAGCTATGTGTTCTCGGCTGTTCAAGTACACACAACAACACATTGCAGGTTTTATAGAGAACAGTATTGGCCCCGTACCTCATAAGACATGCCCTGATCGTGAACATGATCGTACGGTAGTTAGATTTACATCTGCCTGTGCAAATTCTTGCTCATGGCGACAAATATAAAATGCAAAACAGTTTTATTTATAGTCGGATAAGTTTCAAACTCTAGTGAACTTTTTCCTGACATAGATATATAAAAATACAGACAAATATACATTTAGCAAACATCTTTTAAGTTTAACATCACATTTTATATGTTTGTTTTACCTTTTTGGAGTAAAATGTTTTTGTCCTTTTTATGCTAAATAACTAGAATCGTTGGGAAGAGAGGATAACTCCTTCTATAATGTAATGGGCACTGTGCTCAATCGTAGGTCAGAACAAAGACTTTAATAAAAATTCACTTTGATATTAAAAGTGAGGGCATAGAATGGCTAGCTCTGAATTAGGATAATGTATCTGAGTGGAGCAGCAAGTCTACCTGCGAACTGTTGTTTCAGTGTGCTAGCACTATGAAAACAATTGAGTATGTTGATCTAGTACAGAGAGGACATCACCATCATCTCATCGAAATGGAACTGGTTTTCACCATGATTTAACTGAAAAATTGGTCGTGGCGTTAAACAACAATCACTGACACACTCCTTGGGGAGAGCAAAACATAAGAAATGTACATACGTGTCGGTAGATATTTTTAGCATATGTACTCCGTATTTTTTGTTAATAATTTTAGAGGAAATTGTACAGATGGCCTACCAATTTAAGTGAAAGTATACATTATAGAGCATTTTGGTCATTATAGAATTATAGATCAACTTCAAATGTCATATAGTCACGTGACTTACCATCAACTGTCATATAGTCACGTGTGTAATCCAAGTCGTTACTGTCCACTTTAGACAACCTATGTGCTGTAGAATTAGGATGTTCATATGTGGGTTCCAACATATATAATTCTTCATCTCTGATGAAAGTCCCATGCTGTAATAAGTAGAAGATGGTTGGTAATTCTGAACACGGAAATTAGACTCATGTCGTATGAAGTGAAGCAGGTCACAAACGAATCTTAGATGATATTCTGAATATTATAAAGCAGTTTAAATGCAGTAAATACTTCAATATGAATTTAAGACTGCTCAGATTTTAGTGCTTTTAAACTGCGTTAAATCCTTAGACATTGCTTCTCTAAAACTGCAGCAAATGCTTAGACGTTGTTTTCTTTAAAACTGCAGTTATTAGTTAGACTATATATATATATAGTTCTTTAAAACTGTAGTAAGGTCTCAGACATTCGTCCTTTGAAACTAATTTGAATGCGGAGCTAGAGTTTAATTCTTTACAAAAACTGCAGTTAACATGTGAACTTTAGTTCTTCAAAAATCAGGTTTTTATAATAATAGTATCGAATATTAAAAAAGATAAATTTTATTGTCGACATTCTTGTCTTAACTGAGACAAAATTATCTGGTCCAAAATCTCAAATAAAACAGAATAGTCTGTAAACTCTACTGATGTCTGTTAAAAATCATTAGCTATGAAAGACAACCGAAATTACAACAGCGGTAAATCTACATGCACCTGTTTTAATTATCTGACTATTATTTAATATTTACAGATACATTTTGTACTTGACAAAGAATTAAAATTCCTTTGAACAGATGACCATCAGGTGACCTATCCCCGGGGTATATGTCTTTTACAAATTGCATCGACTAACAAAACAAGATATTGTTTAAGGGCTTTCTATTTGCTGTACTTAATACCGTGATGTATTTCTTTTGTCTCCACACTAAATTTATTCGTAAATCATTCAGGTATGTTGGCCGATCAAATATTGATTGAAATATATTTTTAATGTATTGCCTAAACTATTATCTATATTTATATTTTAAGATTGATTTGATTTGATTTTTGGTGTTTTAACGCCACTTTCAACAATATTTCAGCTATATCATGGCGACCAGTTTTGGTGGTAAAGGAAGCCGGAGAGAACCACTGACCATGGGCAAGCAACTGGTAAACTTTATCACTTGCGGCTGCGAGTCGAGTGCACCCTTTTTTTGTAATTGACAAAGCCGGGCGCGAACCCACGCCGTATTGGTGATAGGCTTGTATGAGCTGTTAGATCCAACGACCTAACTCATTGAGCCATCTGGGCCCCTATATTTTAAGATACATGTATAACCTTTAGACGTTTTCTTTTAGTATACAATAGAATGTTTTACAACTAAAGAGACATTTTAACTGTGACTATTACAATTAAGGTGATATTGTACATAGTTATAAATTATATTTTAGACGCACCTGTATGTGCCCCCGATGTAAAGGGTTAGTTATTCTAAGTAAACATGACCGTGACTATGAGAAGAACAATTATAAAAGCTGTTTCATACGAATTGTCTTTCCAGTACGCGTCATGATATTCACGTGCTTGCTAATGAAGCGTAAGATACACGTACACCGATGCTTCGTAATCTACGTTAGGGTCCTACAACTGATAATATAACATACAACTCGTGTTCATGATTAATATCAACGATTTTTATTTCATTTAAATAACCATTGTTGAACAAATGTAAAAATAACAATAACAATTCTGAAGATGATAATTCTATGTTTTGTGAAAAGAACTATTCAGCTTTGGAATCTTCATTTTTTTCATAAACACAGATCAAATAGTTGGCGTATATTGTTATTGCCGCTTTGATGTCCGCCATTAACATTTATGTAAACTCGTTTATTTTATAGATACAGTGAAAAGAACTATTCAGCTTTGGAAACTTCATTTTTTTCATAAACACAGATCAGATAGTTAACTACAGTTGGCGTATATTGTTATTGTCGCTTTGGTGTCCATCATTAACATTTATGTAAACTCGTATATTTTCTTGATACAATAACCTAACGACATCAAATTAAGAATCTATATTTGATACGTTAAACCACTTACCACGTCTAAAGAAGTGTCCTCTTTCCGATGGATAGTAAATGCTGAAAATTGTGTTTCCTCTTGGTAGAAGGCTTTTTGTGTCTATAAAAATATACAGATACTCATTAGCTTTACTTATATCATCTGTGATGTTGTAAAATTCAAATTGAACAGACTAAAAAGGAAACTGTCCTTTAAACGGCCTATTAAAATGAGGTCTGTGATTTTGAAGAAACAACTACATATCTGTGATGTAAATAATTGTAGCAGACGAACAATGTTCGCTGAAGTTAAATATGGACATAATTTGTTGCTGTTGACATAGATTACAGATCAATTTAATTTTACTTGTTATTTTTCTTAATTTTATGTCAAAATATTTTCGAACATTTCCAAGAATTAATCTGAGAATTAAGATTGTGTGTCTCTCTTAAACAAAGCTGGAAATATACAAATAATAAACAAAACAATCTAATTAAAAGTAGATCTCTGCTCTTGCTTCCTATTTTCTATTGGTTGTTTACTAGTCTCCGCGTGGGACATTTGAAAAACCATCCTTTAAGGGTCGCGTCAGGGGTCAGCATGGATACATTTGGTGTCTGTCAGGTTGGTTCCAAAACGTGATTGTCTTGTCTGCTAGATATTGTAGAAAAGTCGCTGATTTATAATACATTCATGCTGATCCTCGGACGTGACCCCTTAAAGGAGTGTTTTAGATCTCCCACGCGTATACTAATGAACAATCGATAGAAAAAGGGGAGCAAATGCGCAGATCTCATTTTAATTAGATTAATAACAATATTAACTTACGCTATTTCTAGGGATATTTTCTATGTATAAACCTTTATCCGTTAGTGTAATAAGTGTTGGCATTTTCACGACTTCTTTCACTAGTGTTAGATTCATGGCTATATCATTCTTTTGTGTTTTCACCAACACTTGTACCTCACTAGGAAAACTATTGACACTTCTTTTGTCCCTTCCACTCACATCATGTTCAGTGATCTGTATTTCAACATATTCTGTAAGGAAAGAAGCTTACCATGGTAATATATCTTTGTAACAATCATTCCTTTAAAACTACAGGCGCTCGTGACACGGAATTACCCCCAACCTTTTAAGCTTTGTTTACACTTTTATTTCACTAAAATTTCTTTATTAGTACATCTTTTTTTCCCTTTATTTATCGATCGTGCTCGTGCCCATATAATCTTATGGTTACAACAAATTGCATATGCCGTGTATACCTATGCACGTCACAGCCAAATATTTGGTTGTTCTGCTGGACATTTCTTATTCAGTTAACGTCCATAGTAGATCGCAAAAACTTACTGCAACATTTTATAGAATATTTCTTACAGGAAGGATGGCAATTTGGTGCCTTGTGGGAAACAAGGGTCTGAGATTAAATTATTCTGTTAAAGGTAGAATATATATATCATAAGTAAAACAATATCCCTACCAGAATGAAGCAGGGTTGATCCAAACAAACTCCTGCCATGACACTCCCAAGCGTATCCTAAAAACACCAAGTGAGCAATTAAAATCGATACATCCATCTTGAAGCAGTTTGAAAGTTGTAGAATCGGATTTTTGATTTAACTTTAAATAACTCAGTGCATATACCTTGAGGTATACTAGTATACATTACGTCAATGTGATCAAACAATCGATGTCTTAAGTGATAGACGCCAACCGTAACCATCCATACTATCTGATTTTAACACTGTATATGTGTAATACATGTGACAGTCGGAGACTTTCTAGTCTGAGAGAATTTGTTACAGATGACGTATAAATAGTAAGAACGGGTTTGCACCACGGGGAAATTCTATTTTTAGACATTGTTAACTTAAGTATGGTATTTGGTTGAGAAATATTTTAAGTATAACGTCACATTCTCATCGTACGTATGAATCGCTTTATACGATGAGATTGCATGATAAGTGACAAGGCGTGAAGAGACATATGAAATTAAAACGATGATAAAGATCACTAAAGACGAACCCATAAGGCTATGATAAATGTTTGTCTTTTAAGTACATGAATATATAGCTTGTTTAAGATTAATTGTATTGAATTTGTTGTATCTTTAAAAATCATTTGGCATCGACTGCTAAATTTCAAAACTCCTAAAGTTTGGCCAGTTAAACAAATGTTATGATCAGAGACATAGATGTATGTTTCTCTTATAATCAACCTTTTAATTTATGTATTGTATGACGTTTTCTATATGTGGGAAAAAATCTGATTTAGAAATCAAATGCAGTTTAAACGCTTGTTTTTGGCACACAATAGTAATGACAAGTAAGGGATAATAGAAGAAGAACAGACAACACAATGACCAAAATAAGAAATACAAAAGGACAAACATTAATCTACAATACACAGAAAATTAAAGGTCGAGCAACACAGACCCCACTAAAAATCGTGGGTGAACTCATGTGTTTCTGCTCCACTTAGTGACACCCGTAAGCTTTAATAATAAACTGAGGTAGCTGTAGTTATTATCTGACTTTATCTGGCAGGTCATTTCGGCAACAACTTTTGGTTATTTCGACACTAATAAAAATTGAACTCATTTCAATGTTGTAGTGTTTCTCTGTACATACAAATGTATATATTGTCTGTATTATAACCTTTTCTATTATACGATAGTTACTAATGTTATACATGATTTTGTTGTATTCTTGTATCACTATGAAAAAAAAGGCGGATCATAAAAACGGTTGATTCCTGTAATCGTATCGTGATATTCTGTTCCTATTTTGTTTTTCGTGTTTATTTTTGCTTTGCACGATAACATATACATACAATACAAATAAACAGAATTACAAATATTCTACCCAGCAGTAGTTATACGTTAAATGTATATCTAAAAAGTGCACAGTAGGCTATTATTGTTCAATTATTAGCTCCTGCATCCTTTCACGACGGTAACCTCGGAATACTGATAGAAGATAGAATATCGAAGATATAAGAAGAGTTTGAAGATATCAAAGGGGAAATCAGTACAGAAGGACAACAACGATCAACAAAACATACATATAAAACTAAAGATCGAGTAACACGAACCCCACTAAAAATCGGGGGTGAACTCAGGTGCTCCGGAAGGGTAAGCAGTTCCTGCTCCACTAGTGACACCCATATAAGGTAGGTGTGTACATGACATCATTATTTAGATGTATATTAGTCATTATACAAACTTTGTAGTTTAGAGTGAAAATGTGTTAGAAATAACTGACATATGCCTTAGCCAATGACGAAATCAGTTCCTGTCAAAAAAAAAAGAAAGAAAAAGAAAGAAAGAAAGAAAAGAAATGGTACTGTAGTTGCTACTCTTTGTTCACATATCAGAGACTCTTTGTTCACATATCAGAGACTCTTTGTTCACATATCAGAGACTCTTGGTTTCAGTATGCTGGGCAATATATAAACGTCTAATTTGTGTCAAAATGACAAATGGTTAGCTATACTTTGGAACTATTTCATTTGTTCATAGTAACATACGGACCAAACACTAATACCATGTTCACACTACTAGTCAATTTCGGATATGAAATCCGATTTAAAATCAAAACCAGATTGTGTTCACACTTATTCCGGATTAAATGTGTACTTGTGCTTCCGAATTTAAACCATCTCTGGCTTGTGGTTTGAAATCCGATTTGAACAAAATCCGATTTGAAAACAGTTGTGTGATTTCCTTGATAGTGGGTTGATGCTAACAAGGAAGCTGCTGAATCAAGGGTTCCTCTTGGTTAAGTTGAAGTCATCACTTCGAAAGTTTTACAGTCGCCACCATGACTTGCTTGACCGTTACGGAATATCTGTGTCACAAATGACCACGGATATGTTCTACTTGTCGTAAACACTTCCCGGTCCTTTCTTCATTCATGACTTATCACGGAGTTTGTAACTAGATTAACACGATGGGTGTCACTAGTGGAGCAGGAACTGCCTACCCTTCCGGAGCACCTGCGTTCACTCTCGGTATTTAGTGGGATTCGTGTTACTCGATCTTTAGTTCATGTGTATGTTTTGTAGATCGTTGTTTGTCCTTTTGTTCTTTTTCTTTTGGTCATTGTGTTGTCTTTTTCCTTCTTCGAATTACGGATTCTGATTACCCCTTTGGTATCCTCAAACTCTTCTTAATTACAGGTCGCCTCTTACAATTCCTTATACATTAATTACCCGAAAAAAGATTAGGTTATGGTTACTAGATCATCAGCATTCAGGTTACTAGATCATTAGCATTCAGGTTTTCTAGATCATTAGCATTCAGGTTACTAGATCATTAGCATTCAGGTGACTAGATCATTAGCATTCAGTTTACTAGATCATTAGTATTCAGGTTACTAGATCATTAGCATTCAGGTTACTAGA
>MJUT01014918.1:568891-590622 GCA_002080005.1 Gigantidas platifrons | reverse complement strand
TCATTAGCATTCAGGTTACTAGATCATTAGCATTCAGGTTACTAGATCATTAGCATTCAGGTTACTAGGTCATTAGCATTCAGGTTATTAGGTCATTAGCATTCAGGTTACTAGGTCATTAGCATTCAGGTTACTAGGTCATTAGCATTATGGTAACTAGATCTTAGTAACCGGAATGCTGATCTTTTACGGGTAAATTTAATTAATGACTCGGGCTGTGATTCAGTTTTCTATGGAGTTTGTTTATATGTTGACGGTCGTGAACAGTTTAGAAATAATCTGTAATTTCTTGACAGTTTACTCGTCGATGTTCAGTGCATGCAGGGTTCCCGTATTATAACCTGCCAACTCTCTCGAAATGTTTTTACTAACACAATTTATTTGTCTTAACCAGAAAGTCAGAAAAGTCAGTTGCCTCCTCTGCCTCTATGTAATTTACGGTCATACATAATCGCCTCTGGGGATTTCTTTCTGTTTATTTTGGTCTATGTAGCATGGCAAGATAAAACGTTTTTCTCTAAATTTAATTGCCCTGTACACAAAACATGTGACTATCAGGCACAAGGGGATAACCAAATATATTTTAACAGTTTATATTCAAAGATGCTGATTATGAATTATGTAAATACATTTGTAACATAAATGCATTCTTTTTCTTTGATCTTGCTATGGTTTATATACCAGAATGTAAGCAACAACATAAACCTACAAGAGACCACAAGAGGAGATGAAGATTAAAATCACGTGACAAAGACATGTACACCAACGACAGTTGTTTATCCTGTTACCTAGGCGACACATAATACCGACGTCTATACTTAGAACAATAGACACAAAAAAGGATTGATTGATTGGTGTTTAACGTCCAGCGAGCAATTTTTCAGCTATATTCAGGACGAGAATAATTTAAACGCCACGAGACTCGAAACAAGGAAATTTGATGGGTAGGGACGGATAATTTAGCCAGTGCAACAGGTCTCTTATGGACCACTCATCATGAGCATAATGCTCATAGTGAGCTGTTACACTGGGTTATTTAACGTGCGAAGAGGGCGGCAATCTCTCAACACGTGACCTCGGTTTTATTTACGTCTCATCCGAAGGACGGGTTGGCTGTGAATTTCTACATCCCGTACAACCGACGGACGCTCCTTCAAGCCGAAGAAGCTCTCGGTCCCATTTCTATACCCCGGGGTTCCCGCGGGGATGACCCCTTTTAGAGGACTAGTGCCTCTAGGACGGAGAAACCTGGTGCCTATTCTACCCCGGCACACCCTCTGGGATAATTACCCTATTCACTATTTGTTTAAATTATAAAAGACTATTTATATTTATATTCAAAAAAGGATAATTACCCTATTCACTATTTGCTTAGATTATAAAAGACTATTTATATTCAAATGACACTGTTTCAATTATTAAATGCTATGTTATGTCAGTTAATAGAAACAACAACATTATCCATATTAATAGTTATTGCAAACACAAATGAAAACTCTGTAATGCTGTTTGTTAATTCAAACGGTAAACTCCACAATTCATATTTTTAATTTATATTCAAATGACAGAATGAATAATTAAATAAGCATATCTTGTTTGATGTTATCTATAACCAATATATAGCAAAACAAACAAAATAAATTAGAACTATTATTTTTATATACCGGTAGATACAGATGAAACAGCTACCTTGTTGATTAATTAACTATTCGATAGACTTGTTAGTGATCGGTCGTTTCATTTGTGTTTCTAACAATTAAGATTGTAAATGATGTGATCAGTGGACACGAAACGAAAGATCAAGGGAGGCAAAAAATGATTATTAGTGTTTAGCACCACTTTCAACATTATATAAGTTATACAGCGGTAGTTCACTATATAATATACAACTGATGTATTCATGTATATTCAGTAGAATAAGTAAAACATAAGAGAACTCAAATACATTAATCGAATTCAAAAGATAAGGTAAGTAATACATCTCTTAAATTGACATTTCAAAGTGTAATTAAGTTATTGAATAGATTATTTTGAGATATTACTTACATTCTATTTTAAAAATTTAGTTATAGTATACTACTATTTTGAGAATTTAATTTAACTTTATTTTGAGAATTTTGTAAGGGTGTATGAGCCAGTTTGTCGCCCACCTTCTGGATTTCTCCTGAAACTTATGTATGAGTGGCCGTTCATGTCATTGGCGCGATGATATACGCGTATATTATTATATACGATTATATATACGCGTATATTGTTGTTATATACGCGTATATTGTTGTCATATACGCGTATATTGTTGCTATATACGCGTATATTGTTGTTATATACGCGTATATTGTTGTCATATACGCGTATATTGTTGTCATATACGCGTATATTGTTGTCATATACGCGTATATTGTTGTCATACGCGTATATTGTTGTCATATACGCGTATATTGTTGTCATATACGCGTATATTGTTGTCATATACGCGTATATTGTTGTCATATACGCGTTAATATACACGTTAATACTTTAAATGAATTTTTGGGTATATACGCGTATATATACACGTATATAATTATAAATGATGATGATGGAAAACATGGATTACATAAATAAAATTGACACCCAACATCCATGTTTTCCATCATCATTAAGAAATAACCACAAAGTTCTGACGTTTACCCCTCATTTAGGGGTTTTTAATCTTCATTTTATGTTTTAAGCTGTTACTCAATATAAGAATAAATATTTGTATCTTCAGTGATATAATATATTTTGATAACATAATACATATGTACAGTGTATATCTTAATTGTCAAACTCGATGCACATATTATATATAAAAGACACAACAGATTTCATCAATAAAATAGAATCATTGAGACCACATACAAATTGCTGGTTGGTCAGTTTTGACATCACCAATATGTTTACAAACATGCCAATTAATGAAACATTACCCGCAGTAAGGAGTAGTCCCTTTTAAAGAAAATAGTTCCTTTCGTTTTGTTATATTGTGACAAATACTGAATGGAATGGAATAAATAAAATTGATAATTGAAGTTTAATATATAAGGATTGTTTTGAGCCCAAATTTAATGCATTTAGTTGTATTTTAATACCTCTATGGAGGATTTGATGCATGACATATAAATATTGAATTTCTCGGGGATGACCGAGCTATTTTTAAAGTATGTATTTTCCATAGCCGGGCATTTCACTGCAATACTTTAAACATCCCCTGATATTTTTACAGAACGTAGAGGAATCATATACGTTTCAGAAAATATATGGTCTTAGAAAGGTTAAACTTAAGATAAAATAGCCAGGCAGACCCGAAAAATCACAAATTTAGTACTGTGACATTTTGATGTTTCAAATCATGAAAGACATTTTCTTCTCTCAAAATTTGAAAAATACCATGATATTTACTTCTATGATAGATATCGTGATGATGGATTTGCTTAACACATAAATTGATGATTAAAAATCCCTAAATTAGGGATAAAAGTCGGATGTGGCTATGATGGAAAACGTGGATGTTGGGTGCCAATCTTATTTATGTAAAGAATTTCAATGGAATATACGTGTATATATACGCGTATATACCCAAAAATTCATTTAAAGTATTAACGTGTATATTAACGCGTATATAACAACAATATATACAGATTAATACATGGGCAATATGGAAATACCCATGTATTAAACTATTTATTATATACTTCCGACATCTGCAGGCGTAAACACCGGAAGTTGTTTATTTTGTCTGAAACGCACGAGGGGCACCTAATAACCGGTTATTTTCCCGGGGTGTGAAAATATGGACGGTTTACTTCCGGCCATATTGGTCATACAAAAATGCCTTTATTTTAACTAAGTATGTAATAAACGCGTATATGTTGATAATATACGCTTCTCTAATTCTTGTTCAATTTTCACACTTCTCAACCCGTGTGAGAAAAAATCGATAATCAACGTGTGGATCACTTTGTTCTCAGTCGCTGATTGGTCAATTACGGATTACGTAATTTGCTATGCTCATCTTAGAACGTTTAAAAAATGTAAATAAATCGCGTCGTCTGCTTTATGAATTTTTTTTTTTTTTAATGTCAGATATCCTTGTCTGAGATTTCCGTTTTGCTCTCTTACCGGTGTTTGATTCTTTTTCTCACTAATATTTTATTGAAAGTACAGTATTTTCCTTCATGAAACATGACGTGGCACATATTTTGACGTCATTGAAGAATGACGTCAAAGGTACGGAAAAGGACATATAGAAATACGAAAAAAATGAAAATAAAAGACACAAATATATAATACGTTTGGATTCTGTATTAAAAAAAAACAATGGTTAAATCCGTAATATATCTGTTATCCAGCTATCAGACAGGGTAGATATAATGTGACATTCCGGCTTAGGATAAATATTTATAAAGGATCTATCGGTGCGCGACAAATTTTGGGTCACTTGCAAATATTTTTAGTGGTTCATTAGAGAAACAATCTCTAACATTGTTTCCCGTTTATTACGATAATTTCTCAAATCAAGATAGTTAAATTTTCACAATTTAAAGAAACCTCGAACTTTAAAATGTGAAAATTTAACTATCTTGATTTGAGAAATTATCGTAATAAACGGGAAACAATGTTAGAGACTATATGTATATATACGCGTATATAATAATATACGCGTATATCATCGCGCCAATGACATGAACGGCCACTCATACTTATGCTCCCCACATTTCCGGTTCTCTCCTGAAGCTGGTACCCCACTTCCAGGTCCACTCCTACAGCTTGCCCCCTATTTCCCGCGGTCTATTGCCAAAGAGTACCCCACACTTTCCGGTCCACTCCTACGTCTCTGTTTGGTTATTAGTTCGTTTCGATTTAATTTTGGTGTGAATATTTAATTTCAAAATGTAGTCACAGTTCATAGAAATACATTCTTTAGCTTCAAACGTTTGAACCAGATCACATACAAAAGCATTTCATCCTATTTCATGCATGGATTATAAAAATAAACGTTATAGAGACAACCACAAGGGCAATCGGGAATGGACAATTAAGAGACACAGGTCACACAAGACACAAGATGAAGACAAACAAAACACTAAAACATAACACAGAAAACTAAACAGATGAGCAACACAGAACCCACCAAAAAGTGGGTTGAACCCATGTACTCCCAGTGGGTAATATTTTAAAGAGATTTCTCCGTCCATTTACTGAAAAAAATAATCAAATTACAAACACAATTATGAACGAGAAGCCTGTAACAGGACTTCTCCAACAGTTAATATATATTCAGTTTAATTTTTATCTTTAAATAAGAAAGAGTAAGTTCATATTCTTAGGCAAATATTCCTGGGTAAAATTAAACTACATTTGTAGGAAGATATTACAGATATGCGTGTTGGTGTAACTTATTGTCTTGTTTAGTATCTTGGATGTATTCAGCAGAACGGTAATGATAGTTTGAGTTCTTTATCAATGATTCCAAATGTTCCTCTTAATTGTTTCATTATTATTATAGAATATTATTTAGTTTATGTTATCTGATATAATTTTGTCCAATCTAATAGTTCATGACTGATCACAAATATTACGATCCAATACATTTACTATTTCTATAATAAGCTTTGTCATCAAATGGTTATGGGGGTCCACAAAAAAAAAACTTAGAGTAAAAGTGGACCATGGGGAAAAAAAGGTTGAGAACCGCTGTGTTAATTGATGTTTAGATTTAATTACATGATGTTGAGTGTAATGACTGCCCTGTGACCGTGTGTAAGACAGTGTTGGGTGAGTTGGGGCTTTGGGTAATATATATAATAGCTTTGAGTTTGTTGCAGGTCTACGCAATGTACATGTCTGACCTAATATATACTGAATATTACATGTCAAAATCTGTATCACATGCTGTATCAACCCGAGAACCCTATATCACCCCAAGGGCCACCGGCCCGAGGGGTGATATAGGTCGAGGGTTGATACGGCATGTGATACAGATTTTGACATGTAATGTTCATTATATCATATATTTCAACCATGCCTTTGATAATACATGTATTTTATGAAAATTTGAATCTTTTTGAAAATTTTGAATTTTTTTGAATTTTGAAATTTTTTTGAAAATTTTGATTTTTTTTGGTTTTTTTTTTGAGAATTTGAAATTTTTAAAATTTTTTTTGAAATTTTGAAATGTTTTGGGTATACGCTATAGGGTATACGATATAGGGTATGCGATATAGGGTATGAACGATATAGGCTTGGGACAATCATTGATAATGCATATACAAAACACCTGTATTTTAATCTAAATATATGATATAACGTAATATTTTAACTAGGGTATTCCTATATTTCCTGAGCATGTATGCCTGACTGCTTGTGTAGGCCTACATGATCTACTTCCTTCAGGGCCCAAGTAAGGGGCCTCATAACTTTACTAGCACAGGGCCGCATTTGCCCTAAATCCGGCACTGATTACACTTGGACACTAATTCAAGTAAAGGAACAGTGCTATCATTTTTCTAAATTGTTAATATATTAATGATATTAATTTGAGAATATTTTGATATGTTCTATCGCTTTACAGCTACCAGAATGTGGATTTCAATCATTGTCATGGATAGTATGTAGTACCAAGAGAACATATTATCTTACACATACCTCCATACACATGCAGTTTCGTATCATTGGGGAACTTTAAAATAGAACGATACGAATAAAATGTTAAATTTGTAATAAATGCTACTCTTAAAACAAAATGTGTGTCTGCTACCTTCGCGGATTTTCATCAGAGAGCGTATATAAGACAAGCCGGAAACGGGCTAACCCCAGATTCCGGATTGCCGCAATATATCCGTCTGTGAACATCCAACCATTATGAAAATACCAAAAATAGATATACAACATCCCGCCCCCTAAAAATGAAATTTAGAAATTTCAAAATGGTTGGTTGATTCACAGATGAAAAAAAAACTATATATAATACTATATACAAATAGAACATATTAAAGTGAAAATTGAAGCAAACAGAAAATTATATAAAAAATTATCCAGCTTTCTCTTAGATCTAACATTCCACTCCTCTGCGACTGCACCCATTCATACAAATACATATAGTGCTTGAAGAGTCAATGATGTCGTTTTAAAACAATAGCACATTTATAAAAGCATAGCGTAATAGAGAATAAAAAAAACTATCAAAATATTCAACTGGATCCATCGATTGAATAATGAATGACAATGAATTCTTAGCGGAGACCCTAAAACTCCTAACTAGCTTATAAGCATTGAAACAAGAAGGTTTTATTTCCAAGCAAATCACAAAATCTCCTACGCCACTTTCAGACTCTAATATACTGTTGCACACTTTAACATGTAATGATATGATTATAATAAACATTTAAATAGGTAACAGACGCACAAGCTACATATGCACAAACCAAAAAGTAATATAAGTATATAAAATATAATAAATTCAAGTCCAAAAGTATCCATCAAATAACATCAAACTTTGGCGAAACAGTTTTCACCTTATGTAAAGCGGGAGTCACCCCTCCAACTGGTAGCATCATATTTAATCAATTTTTATGTTGTCAGTCACCATTCTTGGCGATATAGTTATCACCAAAACAAAGGAAAGTTCATCCATGGATCATCCATGAATAGTTAAAAACCAGAACGGAAACACAGTACTCATAATTCGTAAAAGGTCCAAAATAACAACCATAGAAATAAAACGTATATACAGCATTTGTTGGCGACACAGTTATCACCAGCAATAATTATCAACCGGGTCAAACATACTCTCAAAGTTCAAGATTTATTGGCGATACAGTTATCACCAATTACATGGCAAACTAAATCACTGTCTAAAAGGAAGCTAACCATATTCCAAAGTTCAAGATATATTGGTGATACAGTTATCACCAAGACAACATATACCATATACAGCAGCAAGTCATTAGAAGGAACAAGTGTTGGCGACACAGTTTTCACCATCACAGCAATGTCATTATACAAGTTCATATTTTTATCACCGATCTATTTCACCAAGGGCGGTGGTCTTGAAATTAATAGGTCTTGTGCTTTCCTGGATAGCTGTGAAATCGGCCTCCACTGAGCGTTTTGTGAGGGTTCACCAACTAACTGTACAAGGTACAGAAAAGAGTTACCATGTTTTTTCTTCGCCAGGATTCTTTTCACTTTCTCAGATCTCGAATCTGTTGATACCGAGTCCTCAATTTCTTTATCATTGGTTATAAAGTTTTCGTCTCTAAATCGCACAGGTTTTATTATATTACGATTAGATCTCCATATCGGTTGTTCAATGTTTGTACTTTTTTCCGGTACATGGATATCCTGATTATTTGCACTTGAATTATCGGATTGGGTTTCGTCTGTGTCATTGCTCTCTGTATGAGACGATGCTAAACAATGTGCTGGATCGGGTGCACGGATATGAGCTATTTTAAATCTATTTATGTGCACTGGATCTTTTAGTTTCTTTTTTCCGGTAGGATCTCGGAGCTTGATAAGATGCGCACTGATGATGTAATTAACCGCAAATGGACCTTCAAAAATCGGCTTAAATTTTCTACCAGCGCCAGTTGGTTCACTGTGTAAATACACATAGTCGCCGATTCGTAATTTCAATTCGTTTGTTTTCATATTTTCTTTTTCTTCCATTTGTTGACCTGATGCTTTAGCATTTTCATATACAATATCATTAATCGTATTTAATTTGGAAGTCAATTCTTGAAAGTACGTTCGCATGTTCATTGGTATATCTTTTAAAGATTCTCCGTGAAATTGCATCAGCGGAAAATTTGGCCGCCTCCCAAAAATAATTTCAAACGGGGAAAAATCAATGCTGTTATTCACACAAGAATTCATAGAAAATGTTACTGAATGCAGTTCATTTTCCCATGGTTTTCCTTTCAGCACCTGGGTTGTTAAACGTTCGGCCAACGTTCTGTGTTGTCGTTCACACGCCCCTAGGCAGTGATGTGCAAATGCCGGCGTAAACTCCTGCGTAACCTCAAGTAATTTACACAATTCAGATGCACATGTGTTAGTAAATTCACTGCCCCTATCTGATATCAGTGTTTGGCAAACACCATAGGTGGTGAACATACGATATAAAGCCTCACAAATTGTAGCGGCGTCTTTATTTCTCAATGGACATGCAAACATAAATTTGCTGAACATGTCGACAGCTGTAAATACATATGAATTGCCATTTGGCGACACGGGATACGGACCACATAAATCTATTTGCCACACTTGGAATGGTTCGGCGGGCGTCGGAAATGACACTATTAACTGTTTGGTTTTCTTGTTTGAGACTTTCCGAATTTGACAAAGATGACATGATTGAACATAATCTGTTATGATTTTTCCCATTCTAGGAAAGAAAAAGTGTTCTTTTGCTCGGTCCAGGGTATTGTTAATCCCGCAATGCCCACCAAGAGGTGAATCGTGGACAACTTTAAGCACCGTATTTATAAGAGCATCGGGAATGACAATTTGATAATGTCCCATCATTTTGTTACGCCTAGCCTTTGTAATTCTAGAATGAAACAAAATGCTGTCTATCACGGCATAATCGGCCGATTGCAATAAAATACGCCTGGCTTCCTTTTGCGATTCAGGTAAATTATCATTTTCTAAATAGTCAATTATCTGTGACAAAACATTGTCCTGACCTTGAAGTTCCTTCATTTTTCTCGCGGAAATCGATAAAGTTCGAAAAACAGAGTTATTCAAAGTTTGTTCCACTGTACTCTCGTGATCTTTGTCCTTTGTTGTTTCACGTTGACTGCGTAAACGCACTTTTCGCTTCGTTTTTCTGCTACTAGTGTCACTGCCTATTTCGTCTGTATCAGCATCGTACGGGTCGCTTTTTTCTGAAACTAGCGTATTCTTATTCAAATTGACTGCTTGAACGTCGGCAAATTTTGAAGCAATCAGATCGGAGAAATTTTGGCCGTTAGGTAGAATGACTTGCCCCACTTTGTCAGATACGTAAGGGAAAAAGGGGTCGTCCTCAACTGGACTTTCAACTACGTCGGCTTTGATATTTTCGCACCTAGATAATGCATCTGGAACTTGCATATCTTCCGCCTTTTTGTACACTATTTCAAACGAGAACTGTTGAAGTATTGACATCCACCGTTCGTAGATAGCCCCTTTGAATTGCTTTTGGTATAATGGTTTGAGGGCTTGATGGTCACATTCAACTACGAAGGAATTTCCGCGTAAATAATCGGCACAATCTAGTATACTCACAACCATCCCTAACAGTTCTAGCTTTGTCGGCCCATATGATTGCTGCCATGGGCTCAATGATTTGGAGCCAAAACGGATTATACGCGGCTTCTGAGTATTGTCATTTAGATCAAGCTGGTATAGCATGTACCCAATTCCTCTCGATGACGTATCGACGCTTAACCGGAAAGTCAAATCGTATTGAGGAAATCTCAGAATCTCGGAATTTGTAAGTTTTTGCTTGAGATCGCTAAATGCTGTTTCTTGTTCGTAACGCCAATGAAATAGTTGTCCTTTTTTCAAAAGTCTAGTAAGCGGATTTACAAGCGCACTGTAGTTAGGTATAAACTTTCGGAACCAGTTGAAAAGTCCTAAAAGTCGTCTCAATTCCTTTACATTTTTCGGTCGCGGATATTCGGTGATGGCTTTCACACGATCTGGTGGTGGACGGATACCGTCTTTAGAGATGAGATGACCAAGGAAATTACATGACTGCGCCGCGAACGAACACTTTTTGGGTCCTAATTTTAAACCAGCATTTCGAAATACCAACCGAGAGAAATATGTAAGTGGAAAGTTGCTACATATAAATGGAAAGTTCACCAGGGTAAAATTTAAATCACTTCTAAGATATTTGATTATACACACAAAGAAAGAAATACATTCTTGTATTTAATTGTAAATTTGAATTCTGTTTGTGAAAAAAAAAAACCTTGACAAGAAATATATTCATTGACGTATATAATTATATAACTTCCTCTTTTGCATTGGGAAAATTGTAACAGAAATACAGTAACAAATAAAATACAGTGCTTCCACTCATTCTGTAGAATTTTATTCACCATTGTCATGTTTCGAACAAAATTTGTTACTTTAATTCCAGAAATACAACATTTAATGACAATATATCTTTAAGAAATAAATCATGGAAGCCAGAATGTGTTGGGAGTTTTAACATGGTTTAGCGGATATTAGTATTTTATCCCGAGCCAGAAGCGAGGATACAATTTACTAATATCCGCCAATTATGATTCTGATATGTCTAAGAGTACGAATACGGTAGCATACTTTGATTAGAAGACGGTAATTTATATTTACGTTTGCGGAAAATGTCACACACAATTTATGCTGCCAATGGAAAAGTCAGTCACATTCACCGGCGCATGTGCTAATGAGATTATACCGAATGGATAACTCGCTCGTTTGTTAACAAAGCGAAAGAAGGAGGTTATGTTAGAATTCAATATAATTCGCCCTTTATTAATTTCAGGTGATGCAGTTTTTATGCACATTTGTCGTGTGGATTACCGTACAGACAATAAGCGCAACAAATACTCCAATTATTATTATCACACCTATGGAGAAAAACGGTGAATGGTATACCACCCAAGCAAAATGTTCCTACAATCTAGATCAAACATATAACCAGTTACAAATAAAAGTGGCAATTGTTACAAATTGCCAAGTTTTACAATGCAGTTTAAATGTAAGTAAGAATGGTAGAATTGTTGTGATTATTTTCACAAAACAGATCATGATAGAACGTCATAGCTAATTATGTTGTGATTGTTGGATATAATTAGAGCATGACTGAATGGGAGAACTAATTATGTTGTGCTTGTTGGAAAGAACTAGAGTATGACTGAATGGGAGAATTAATAATGTTGTGTTTGTTGGAAAGAATTAGAGCATGACTGAATGGGGAATTAATAATGTTGTGCTTGTTGGAAAGAATGAGGGCATGACTGAATGACTGAATGGGAGAACTAATTATGTTATGATTGTTGTAAAGAATTACAGAATGACTGAATGGGATAACTAATTATGTTGTTATTGTTGGAAAGAATTAGAGCATGACTGAATATGAGAGCTAATAATGTTGTTATTGTTGTGAGGAATTAAAGCATGACTGAATGGGAGAACTAATTATGTTGTGATTGTTGCAAAGAATTAGAGCATGAATGAATAGGAGAACAAATTGTGTTGTGATTGTTGCAAAGAATCAGAGCATGATTGAATGGGATAACTAATTATATTGTGATTGTTGCAAAGAATCTGAGCATGAATGAATAGGAGAACAAATTGTGTTGTGATTGTTGCAAAGAATCAGAGCATGATTGAATGGGATAACTAATTATGCTGTGATTGTTGTTAAGAATCAGAGCATGACTGAATAGGAGAATTAATTATGTTGTGATTGCTGTAAAGAATCACAGCATGACTGAATGGGAGAACTAATTTTGTTGTGATTGTTGTTAAGAATCAGAGCATGACTGAATAGGAGAATTAATTATGTTGTGATTGTTGTAAAGAATTAGTGCATGACTGAATAGGAGAATTAATTATGTTGTGATTGCTGTAAAGAATCACAGCATGACTGAATGGGAGAACTAATTATGTTGTGATTGTTGAAAAGAATTAGTGCATGACTGAATGGGATAAATAATTATGTTGTGATTGTTGGAATGAATTAGAGCATGACTGAATGGGAGAACTAATTATGATGTGATTGTTGAAAAGAATTAGTGCATGACTGAATGGGAGAATTAATCGTGCTGTGATTGTCGGAAAGAATTAGAGCATGATGGAATGGGAGAATTAATTATGCTGTGATTGTTGGAATGAATTAGAGCATGACTGAATGGGAGAACTAATTATGTTGTGATTGTTGTAAAGAATTAGAGCATGATGGAATGAGATAATTAATTATGTTGTTATTGTTTTAAAGAATCAGTGCATGACTGAATGGGGGAACGGATTATGTTGTGATTGTTGCAACGAATTAGTGCATGACTGAATGGGAGAACTACTTATGTTGTGATTGTTGGAAAGAATTAGAGCATGACTGAATAGGATAATTAATTATCTTGTGATTGTTGCAAAGAATTAGAGCATGACTGAATGGGAGAACTAATTATGTTGTGATTGTTGTAAAGAATCACAGCATGACTGAATGGGAGAACTATTTATGCTGTGATTGTTGTGATTAGAGCATGACTGAATAGGATAATTAATTATGTTGTGATTGTTGCAAAGAATTGGAGCATGACTGAATGGGAGAGCTAATTATGGTGTGGTTGTTGCAAAGAATCACAGCATGACTGAATCGGAGAACAAATTATGTTGTGATTGTTGCAAAGAATCAGAGCATGACGGAATGGGAGAACAAATTATGTTGTGATTGTTGCAAAGAATTAGTACATGACTGAATGGGAGAATTAATTATGTTGTGATTGTTGCAAAGAATTAGAGCTTGACTGAATGGGAGAACAAATTATGCTGTGATTGTTGCAAAGAATGAGAGCTTGACGGAATGGGAGAACTAATTATGTTGTGATTGTTGCAAAGAATTAGTGCATGACTGAATGGCAGAGCTAATTATGTTGTGATTGTTGCAAAGAAGCAGAACATGACTGAATGGGAGAACAAATTATGTTGTGATTGTTGCAAAGAATCAGAGCGTAACTGAATGGGAGAATTAATTATGTTGTGATTGTTGCAAAGAATTAGAGCTTGACGGAATGGGAGAACAAATTATGTTGTGATTGTTGCAAAGAATTAGGGCTTGACGGAATAGGAGAACTAATTATGTTGTGATTGTTGGAAAGAATTATTGCATGACTGAATGGCAGAACTAATTATGTTGTGATTGTTGGAAAGAATTAGAGCATGACGGAATGGGAGAACTAATTATGTTGTGATTGTTGCTAAGAATTAGTGCATGACCGAATGGGGAGCTAATTGTGTTGTGATTGTTGGAAAGAATCAGCATGACTGAATGGGAGAACAAATTATGTTGTGATTGTTGCAAAGAATAAGAGCATGATTGAATGGGGAACTAATTATGTTGTGATTGTTGGAAATGATTAGAGCATGATGGAATGGGAGAATTAATTATGTTGTGATTGTTGTAACGAATTAGAGCATGACTGAATGGGTGAACTAATTATATCTATGGTTCAGGGAAATGTCTTCTAGAGATACTAACAATTTGTGGATCAGGAAGATGTCTTCTAGAGACACTAACAATTTGTGGTCCAGGAAGACGTCTTCTAGAAACATTAACAATTTGTTGTTCAGGAAAATGTCTTCTAGAGACACTAACAATTTGTGTTTCAGAAAAATATCTTCTAGAGACACTAACAATTTGTGGTTCGGGAAAATGTCTTCTAGAGACACCAACAATTTGTGGTTCAGGAAAATGTCTTCTAGAGACACTAACAATTTGTGGTTCAGGAAAATGTCTTCTAGAGACACTAACAATTTGTGGTTCGGGAAAATGTCTTCTAGAGACACTAACAATTTGTGTTTCAGGAAAATATCTTCTAGAGACACTAACAATTTGTGGTTCAGGAAAATATCTTCTAGAGACATTAACAATTTGTGGTTCAGGAAAATGTCTTCTAGAAACACTAACAATTTGTGGTTCAGGAAATAGCTTCTAGAGACACTAACAATTTGTGGTTCAGGAAAATGTCTTCTAGAGACACTAACAATTTGTGGTTCAGAAAAATGTCTTCTAGAGACACCAACAATTTGTGGTTCAGGAAAATGTCTTCTAGAGACACCAACAATTTGCAGTTCAGGAAAATGTCTTCTAGAGACATTCACAATTTGTGGTTCAGGAAAATGTCTTCTAGAGACACTAACAATTTGTGGTTCAGGAAAATGTCTTCTAGAGACACTAACAATTTGTGGTTCAGAAAAATGTCTTCTAGAGACACCAACAATTTGTGGTTCAGGAAAATGTCTTCTAGAGCCACTAACAATTTGTGGTTCAGGAAAATGTTCTCTAAAGACACTAACAATTTATGGTTCAGGAAGATGTCTTCTAGAGACACTAACAATTTTTGGTTCAGGAAATATCTTCTAGAGACACTAACAATTTGTGGTTCAGGAAAATGTCTTCTAGAGACACTAACAATTTGTGGTTCAGGAAATATATTCTAGAGACACTAACAATTTGTGGTTCAGGAAAATGTCTTCTAGAGACACTAACAATTTGTGTTTCAGGAAAATGTCTTCTAGAGACACTAACAATTTGTGGTTCAGGAAAATGTCTTCTAGAGACACTAACAATTTGTGGTTCAGGAAAATGTCTTCTAGAGACACTAACAATTTGTGGTTCAGAAAAATGTCTTCTAGAGACACTAACAATTTGTGGTTCAGAAAAATGTCTTCTAGAGACACTAATTTGTGGTTCAGGAAGATGTCAATGAATGCCATATAGAGAATATAGCTTCCCAAGGCATGTACTAACGAATAATTTCTGAGAGTTTTGAATGTTATTGGTGGCATTGGGTAACAGATATTTGCTTAGACAATTTATATATCTAGAGATTTGTTAAATCTTATTGTTTTTAACATTAATAACAATAACAAATGATATTTGTTTTGATTATCAAGTAAAGATAATATTGTTCTAGTTGTAAACATGACTGAGATAATCCTATGGACATCTGAGTTTGAAGATCAAACCAGTAACTTTTGCTATGTTTTTAACAGGCACAGAATATGCAAACCTCTTCAGTAGGTGGATATACACATACGATGAGGAACAGCAACGTTCAAAATGCCGGAGATTTCAGCGTGATATTTGAAATGCAATCTCTAATAGCAATCAATATAAGCGGACATTGCGATTTCACCATTCCTCAACAAGGTAACTAAACACAACTTTTTTTCAAGCATACCACTTGATGGTTAGATTTGAGAAAATAATTAAAACCCACGTTAAAGAAAAATAAACAAACAAACAATAATCGACATAACACTACACAGAAATAAAAAAAAAAATAAGCAACAAGTACCCCACAAAAATGAGCAACAAATACCCCACAAAAATGAGCAACAAATACCCCACAAAAATGAGCAACAAATACCCCACAAAAATTAGCAACAAATACCCCACAAAAATGAGCAACAAATTCCCCACAAAAATGGGCAACAAATACCCCACAAAAATGAGCAACAAATACCCCACAAAAATAAGCAACAAATATCCCACACAAATGAGCAACAAATACCCCACAAAAATGAGTGTGAACTCAGGAAGTATAGTGGCGTCCGTCATATTACTGTAAAATGAAATCACCAGTATACGCTAATAACACCAGTGATCAATTAAAACAAATAACATAAAGTAAACATGAACTTTCTACAAACAAATTGGAGTAAAGAACATGCTTTTACGCAGAAATCCAAGTGGACATTTCAAAAGGGAACTATAAACGTTAATACATGTAATTTGACAATATAAACACCATGGGCCCAATAAAAAACCGGGGCGAATGCAGGTGTTCCGGAAAAATAATTAATTCCTGCTTCTTTAGGGACAGCCGTCTAAAGTTTTGATTTGCAACGAGCTACTAACGGCCACTCCGAATGATATGTAACTATGTATATGCTACTGTAAGCTTTCTGTTGCTAAAAAGAAGTGAGGCTATGTTATTCTACCTATAAATACCTCCATAACAAATTATCCAGGGCAAAATTGCAGTGGATTTCTCTCTAAATACAATCCAAGCTCTAATTAATGTCGATTGTTCTTAATTGACTTTTCATTTTCAATCCAACTTAAATTATTCGACCTTTATTATACATCTATGTAAGAGTCAGATAAATGTTAAGGAATCCTCCAATCAAAAGGAACAGTTAACTGACACCCATTGCAATGCTACTAGACGTAAGTAAATACAAAACAAACTTGGAGTAAGTTCGTGCTATGAACACTATATATAAATGATATTCTCTATAACATGACTGGATAAAACTTATACATTTTACATAGTAATACTTGTATCGATGTGATAATGTCAATATGATGTTCTAGTGTCTGTTTATTCTTCAGAGATTTCGAGCATAGAGACATCCAACGAATTTGTTCTTACCTAGATAATTATTTATAGATAAAGGACAAACCTTTGACCATAGGGACATTCCATGAATTCGTTCTTACCTATATAATGATTTATAAATAAAGGACAAACCTTCGACCATAGGGACATCCCATGAATTCGTTCTGACCTATATAATTATTTACAAATAAAGGACAAACCTTCCACTATAGGGACATCCCATGAATTCGTTCTTGCCTATATAATGATTTATAAATAAAGGACAAACCTTCGACCATAGGGACATTCCATGAATTCGTTCTGACCTAGATAATTATTAATAAATAAAGGACAAACCTTCGACAATAGGGACATCCCATGAATTCGTTCTTACCTATATAATTATGTATAGATAAATTACAAACCTTCGACCATAGGGACATCCCATGAATTCGTTCTGACCTAGATAATTATTTATAAATAAAGGACAAACCTTCGACAATAGGGATATCCCATGAATTCGTTCTGACCTAGATAATTATTTATAAATAAAGGACAAACCTTCGACTATAGGGACATCCCATGAATTCGTTCTGAACTATATAATTATTTATAAATAAAGGACAAACCTTCGACCATAGGGACATTCCATGAATTCGTTCTGACCTAGATAATTATTAATAAGTAAAGGACAAACCTTCGACAATAAGGACATCCCATGAATTCGTTCTTACCTATATAATTATGCATAGATAAATTACAAACCTTCGACCATAGGGACATCCCATGAATTCGTTCTGACCTAGATAATTATTTATAAATAAAGGACAAACCTTCGACAATAGGGACATCCCATGAATTCGTTCTGACCTAGATAATTATTTATAAATAAAGGACAAACCTTGGACTATAGGGACATCCCATGAATTCGTTCTGACCTATATAATTATTTATAAATAAAGGACAAACCTTCGACAATAGGAACATCCCATGAATTCGTTCTTACCTATATAATGATTTATAAATAAAGGACAAACCTTCAACATTAGGGACATCCCATGAATTCGTTCTGACCTTGATAATTATTTATAAATAAAGGACAAACCTTCGACCATAGGGACATTCCGTGAATTCGTTCTGACCTAGATAATTATTTATAAATAAAGGACAAACCTTCGACAATAGGGACATCCCATGAATTCGTTCTTACCTAGATAATTATATATAAATAAAGGACAAACCTTCGACCATAGGGACATCCCATGAATTCGTTCTTACCTATATAATTATTTATAAATAAAGGACAAACCTTCGACCATAGGTACATTCCATGAATTCGTTCTGACCTAGATAATTATTTATAAATAAAGGACAAACCTTCGACAATAGGGACATTCCATGAATTCATTCTGACCTAGATAATTATTTATAAATAAAGGACAAACCTTTGACAATAGGGACATCCCATGAATTCGTTCTTACCTATACATTGTAAAATTATTTATAAATAAAGGACAAACCTTCGACCATAGGGACATCCCATTAATTCGTTCTGACTTAGATAATTATTTATTAATAAAGGATAATATGGGGATTCCTATTACTTATATATATGGTAGCATAATTTCCTGTTTTGTTATTCATAGATTATTTCTTGTTGTTTTTTTTATTGAGTATATTATTTCCTTTTTTTTTTGTATTGAGTATATTATTTCCTTTTGGCTTTTTTATTGAGTAGATTATTTCCTGATGTTTTATATTGAGTAGATTATTTCCTGATTTTTTTTATTGAGTAGATTATTTCCTGTTTTTTTGTTGTTGAGTATATTATTTCCTAATGTTTTGTATTGAGCAGATTATTTCCTGTTGCTTTTTTTTGTTGAGTATATTATTTCCTGTTGTTGTTAATTTTTTAGTATATTGTTTCCTGTTGTTTTGTTTTTATTGAGTAGATTATTTCCTGTTATTCTTGTTGTTGAGTGTATTATTTCCTGGTGTTTTGTATTGAGTAGATTATTTCCTCTTGGTTTTTTTTATTGAGTAGATTGTTTCCTGATGTTTTATATTGAGTAGATTATTTCCTGTTGTTTTGCATTGAGTAGATTATTTCCTGTTGTTTTCTTATTGAGTATATTATATCCTGATGTTTTGTATTGAGTAGACTATTTCCTGTTGGGTTTTTTTGTTGAGTATATTATTTCCTGTTGTTGTTAATTTTTTAGTATATTGTTTCCTGTTGTTTTGTTTTTATTGAGTAGATTATTTCCTGTTTTTTTTGTATTGAGTATATTATTTCCTTTTGGCTTTTTTATTGAGTAGATTATTTCCTGTTGGTTTTACTAGAGTAGATTATTTCCTGATTTTTTTTATTGAGTAGATTATTTCCTGTTATTCTTGTTGTTGAGTGTATTATTTCCTGATGTTTTGTATTGAGTAGATTATATCCTGTTGTTTTTTGTTGAGTATACTATTTCCTGATGTTTTGTATTGAGTAGATTATTTCCTGATGTTTTGTATTGAGTAGATTATTTCCTGTTGTTTTTTTGTTGAGTATATTATTTCCTGATGTTTTGTATTGAGTAGATTATTTCCTGTTGTTTTTTTTGTTGAGTATATTATTTCCTGATGTTTTGTATTGAATAGATTATTTCCTGTTGGTTTTTTGTTGAGTATATTATTTCCTGATGTTTTGTATTGAGTAGATTATTTCCTCTTGGTTTTTTTTATTGAGTAGATTGTTTCCTGATGTTTTATATTGAGTAGATTATTTCCTGTTGTTTTGCATTGAGTAGATTATTTTCTGTTGTTTTCTTATTGAGTATATTATATCCTGATGTTTTTTTTATCGAGTAGACTATTTCCTGTTGTTATTGCGTAGACTATTTCTTGCTTTTTTTTTTATTAAGTAGACAATTTCCTTTTGGGTTTTTTATTGAGTGTATTATTTCCTGTTTTTTTTTATTGAGTATATTATATCCACAGTCGCTGCTAGTACTGCCATCGATAACATTCTAGGCGGAATGTTATTGTCATCTGCATGCATGTGCCCGTGTGGTGAAATCGGAAGAGATGCCAACAGAAATTACACTGAAGAGGAAATTGCACATAAAATTGAGGAAATAGTCAAGGAATTAACAATCGATAAAAAAAAGACATCAGCAGGTAAGATAAAAAAAAATCCATGAGTTAGGGTTATTTCAGTTGTATAGTGTCGGTCAGTTTATTGGTGGAGGTAACCGGAGTACCAGGAGAAAACAACCGATCTGCCATAAGTTACTGACAAACTTTATCACATAATGTTGTATGAGTACACCTCGCCATGAGCGGGATTCGAACTCACGACGTTAGTGGTGATAGACACTGACTGCATAGGTAGTTATATATTCAGATACCATATGATCATGACTTCGACGACCCCCTTTCCATAATGATATTTATGAACAAATCATGGATTACATACTGTTTTGTAGTAATTTGTACAGAGTTAAAGCCAGTTGTAATGGTTAAAACATAGACTTAAACAGAAGAGTTCATTAAAAATATAGATATTTTGTTCATCCCAATTGAAGAACGAGAACTACTTTAAACATGTAACTGTTGTAACGTGTTCCTCTGGTGAAAGCAAATAACTTGTTACGCGTTTCTGCATTGATATTGTTTGGAGAGGAAACACGGGAACAAAAAAAAACAACAACAACGCATTGCTCTAGCGAACGTGTAAAAAATTGTAAAGTGGCCCAAATGTCACTTCATACATTAGTGACGTTAGAATATTATCCAATGTATTACCAAATGTCACTTAATACATTAGTGACGTTAGCATCTTATCCAAATTATTACCAAATGTCACTTAATACATTAGTGACGTTAGAATCTTATCCAAATTATTACCAAATGTCACTTAATACATTAGTGACGTTAGAATCTTATCCAAATTATTACCAAATGTCACTTAATACATTAGTGACGTTAGAATCTTATCCAAATTATTACCAAATGTCACTTAATACATTAGTGACGTTAGAATCTTATCCAAATTATTTAATGAATATTTGAAATTGTTGAACAGGTTATACGATATAACCTGGTTTGGGTCAGTTTACGCTTAATAAACCGCGAAGCGGTTTATGAAAAGCGTAAACTGACCCAAACCAGGTTNAATCTTATCCAAATTATTTAATGAATATTTGAAATTGTTGAACAGGTTATACAAGTATAATTCTATTCTTACTAGAATTTATCAATAACTCGTAATCCGATTGGATATCGTCACTTATTCTACGTCATTCAAAAGAATTTATAAATCGATATTTCCGTTCACAAGACTACTTTTTTCCCCGGTCATTCCACGCGTATAAATCTACGAGCAATGTCAATGATACTAACAAGGATCTGCCATCTTGAAAATGTGAAATTCTACATGTAAAATTTACAACAATACACAAATATATTTAAAAAGCTTACCTTGAACACTTATTTTAGTTAAATTGTATCAAACTTGAAGCGTACACGAAGCCAAATAACGTCTAATCTTTACGTTTCAAACTGGAAGTCTTCATATGACGCCAATGACGTCATGTTGGTTATGTTCCAAAGTCGTCAATAACATTTCGCGGATTTTTT